>BLKR01003772.1:0-132236 GCA_011170035.1 Teleogryllus occipitalis | reverse complement strand
GAATGCCTGGTATGGATATCTATTTTTTAATCGGGTTCTAAGAGGAGTTTTACGGAGTCTGAAGTTGTCTAGGTGTGGAATTTAGGTATGGAGTGATAGAACTGGGTTGAGAGATATGTCATATGGTGGTGCATGGAATCAATTTGAAATTCTTTGTGGAGCCGTGAGTTTGAGACAAACGAAGGAGCATTTGTGATAGTTCTAAAGAACTGGTTTTGGATTATTTGGAGCTTGTTTAGGTTTGTTCTTGCAGCGGAGATCCAAACTGGACAGGCGTAAAGGAGGAGTGGTCTAATTATACTTTTATAGATGGATATGGCGGTTGGGAGTGGGAGGTGTGAGGATCGATTAATGATGGGTTTTAGTTGGTGTATCTTATTTTTTGCTTGCTGTATTTTACTATTGATGTGTTAATTTCAGTTCAGTTTAGTATCCATGTTTAGCCCGAGATATTTGACGGTGCTATTTGGAGGGAGCCAGTTAATGGGTTCATTATTTATTATGAGCGGTGCTGGAGGTGTATAGGGTCTTAGAGTGAATATTTTAATAGCTGTTTTGGTTGGATTCAGTTTTATTGTTAAATATGCTGCCCAACTGTCTATGAGATTGAGATACAACTGAAGAGAATTTCTGATATTTACTAATGACTTACCGGCTAGGAAAAATGCAGTGTCATCCGCGAATTGGGCTGTTTGTATGTTGTATAATTTCGGGAGGTCGGATACACATAAATTGAAAAGTGTAGGGGATAGTGGCGATCCCTGTGGTAAGCCAGCACTTATTTGTCTTGGATTTGAATGATGACTGTTGACGGTGACCAAAAACATTCAATTTTCAAGGTAGGAGGATATTATTTGTATGAGATAATATGGGGTACCTATCTTTTTAGTTTGAAAATCATTGCTTTGTGCCATACTCTATCATAGGTCTGGGTGATGTCAATAAAAATCCCGACTGTGTGCTTTTTATTTTGAAAGCCTGTGTGGATATATTCTGATAGCCGTAAAAGTTGATGGCTGGTAGAGATTTTCTCGGTGAATCCAAATTGCTGTTTGGGAATTGCATTAGTCTGAATTAAAAATGCTTTTAAGCGCGTGAGGATAGCTTTTTCCAATATTTTTGCAAAGGTAGGGATCAAACTAATAGGACGGTAAATTTCGATTAATGAGGGGTTCTTATTTGGTTTGGGAATCGGTAAGATGACAGCGTGCTTCCATGTTAGAGGAAAATATCCGATTCTGAGACACGAATTATAAATGTTTGTGATGAAGGCCAATGCAGAGGGAGGAAAGTGTTTAACTATTATATTACTTATTCTATCGTAACCAGGAGAGTTTTTAATTGCCAGTTTGGATATGATATTTTTTATTTCTTTGGGTGATATTAATTTAATTCTTGGGTTTGGTCCGTACTTGGGAGTAATAAATGCATTATTAATTAATTGATGAGATGGATGGTATTGCGTGGTGTTGGTGGTAAAAGTGGACGAAAAATATTTAGCGAAATTTTCTGCCTTTTGGAAGGGGGTGTATGCACTTGTTGTTGCCAATTTGATTGGAGGAATTATATTTTTTTTCCTGCGTATCTTTTTTGTGAATTGCCAAATTGTGTTGTTTTGAGTACTGAGAGACTGGATAAGTTCATGATATTGCTTATTTTTATGATTAATTAATGCTTTTTTCAAGATATTCCTGATAATGTTTATTCGTGTTTGACACTATTACTTTTGGAGCGGATCCATAATCTTCTGGTTTGGTTTTAATGTTTATGATTTTCAATATTTCCGGGGAGAGGTTGGTGTAATTTGTTTGCTTCTTATCACTTGTTTTGAATTCCAAATTTTAGTTGTTGTTTGGATGATAGAATTTAAAAATGATACTGATTGATCAATTTCGAGAGCGGTTTGTTGTATTTTTATTTTGGGTATTACTGAATTTAATTCTGATTTAAACTTAATCCAATCGATCTCACAAATTTTTGTATTGGGGAAAGGGGCATGAGGGGGAGGAATTTGGTGGGAGGTTACGAGTATGGGAATGTGGTCTTAATCTAACTCAAATATCGTAGAAGCGTTAAATTTCTGGGACGAATTGGTTATTCCAATGTCTAATATGTCGGAATTCCTCGAGTTATCATGTGGGTAATACGTAGGTTCCGTTATTGTTATTATTTTCAGTGTGGAGTTATTTATAAAATGTGCCAGCTTTGTTCCGTCCCGGTTATTGTTTTTATAACCCCATGACATATGTTTTGCATTCATGTCTCCGAGCATTAAAACATTATTGCCTGTTTGAAAGAGATTTTTGATGCTATCAATATTTAATTTATGATCGGGAGGTTTATAAAAGGTTATAATTGTCCAAGATTTTTGTAATATTTCAGCATTAAGTGCAATTATTTCTATTTCAGTGTAGTTAGCTGTTGGTATGAGGTGATGTTTTATGTTAGATTTGATTGCAATTAAGACTCCTCCACCTTTATTATGTGATCTATCTTTTCTATATGTGATAAAGTCTGGACAGTAGAACTTATTACTGGGTTTTAAATGCGTTTCCGTAACACAAGCCAAGTCAACATTATAGGTATGGAGAAATTGCGTAAATTCTATTTTTTTATTAGAAATACTATTAGCATTCCAATTCATGAAGGTTATTCCATTTAATCTATTTTCTGCCATTTCTATTATTATTAGTTAGGAGTGAAGATACGGAATTTCGGATGTAGTTGATTATGGTAGGAATTAAGGAATTTATGAAATTGATTATACTGGATGTGACTGCTTTGATGATGCTATTTAGAAAGGAACTATTTTGTTGGATTCCATTTTGGGTGCTATTGGGGTGTCTATGATTGGATCCAGCGGAAGTAGGGTTTGCGCGGGCGGAAGAGTTGGAGTGTGTGAAGTTACGTAGTTGTTGTGACACTGGTAGGGGGGGGGGAACTCGGTAGTGGAGTGGATGTTGCCTGCAGTGTGCGAGGATGATTGGTTATTTGATGGTGAATTTGTCATGGGGTCAGTACTACGGGCATTATGTGAGTTGAAGTATGTGCAGGAGGTTCTGTCATCGGCTTTGTGCGGACCACTGCAGTTTCTACAAATGGGGTTTTGACTTTTATTTGGACAAAGAACTGAATAGTGACTTTGGGAACA
The DNA here is from genome assembly GCA_011170035.1 of Teleogryllus occipitalis. Taxonomy (NCBI): domain Eukaryota; kingdom Metazoa; phylum Arthropoda; class Insecta; order Orthoptera; family Gryllidae; genus Teleogryllus; species Teleogryllus occipitalis. The sequence goes on along the minus strand of BLKR01003772.1, from coordinate 129,085 downwards.
GAACTTATTTGATGGTTACAATTCTTCTTTGTGTGACCAAAATCCAAACATCTTTGGCACTGCACTGGTCCCTGCGTTTTCTTCCTTCGCTCTGTTGTCACTCTTAAATTACAAATATGCTTAATGGCTAGAATATTTTCTATGGGGTCTTTACCATTGAATACTGCTGCTACAATGGGCATTGGGGCGTTGTTCTTGGTGAGTCTGGTTATTTTAATTAGGGAAGGGAATTTTTGCTTAATTTCCTGGAAAATTTCAATTTCTGATATCGATAGATTGACATTTTTAAACACAACTGAAATGTTCTTATTTAACGGGTCTTTGTATGTGTGAAAGCTTCTCTAAGTTTGGAGAAGGTATTTCACTATTTTACGAAAGTCCGTGGCTGTTTGGGCGTTTATTTTAACTTTTTGATTTTTTAAATCTGCTACGAAATTAGTAGAGACCTTGCGTTTTAATTCCTTTACGAATATGTTTAAGTTGGAAATATCGGCGACAAATATGGGCGGAATTCTATTAGGGGGGTCCGTTGACTCTCGGTCGTCAATGTTTAAGTACTTGAATCTGTTGTCTGGTACGTCGGTATTTCCTTCTCTAGAGGTTCAAATCTATTACCCACTGGCACTCCATATTCTATATGTTCTGGTGATGAGTCACTTGCATTGCTAGCAGCCCATAAGAGCTTTTTATGTTCTGGCTGAGTATCACTATCACTCACTGACCTTTTGCGGTTGACTGTTGCCTCCAGGTTTGAGGGCTGGCCTGCCAGCTGGCAGGGCAGGGAGTCCATGGTCACGGCACCGACCTCAGACTGTTGTAGGTGTGAAGTCTGCTGTTGCACTTCCATTACTTCAGGGGTGTAACCATTGAGGGAGATGAAAGATACACCATCGGAGCTCGTTGCAATTGTGTCCGTGTCTTGTAGGGTTTGCAGGGCTGCGCACAATACTTCGCGCGTGTCGATGGCGGAGGCCATTAATTCACTGAGCGACGGTGCACTTTACAACACAGAGATCCAGATTGTATGTGACAAAGCACTTCACTGTTTCTAATTCCTCAACTACTCAGTACGTTCTATTAAAAATGTAGTTTAGTGAGAAAGTAAATTGCGGCAGTATGCCGCGATGCAGCGAGTAGCCGAAGCCACTTGCTGAGCACTGTGTTATTCTACCACTTAGCCGGATTCCGACGCTGTATGCGATAACACTGGTTTGAGTCACTGTTGCGCTAGAACTGACTGGGTTGTAGCAGAGCTGCGGAGCACGTCCGAACTCGACGGTTAAAGAACTTAAATAAACATTCCACTTTCACAGTGCATTTTCGAACGGCTCGTGCAACTATTTACTGACATCTTTAAAAAAATATTCACACAGACGTTACTACTTCACAGAATTCCAATAGCACTTAACGCCGAACCCTCACTATCGTGACAGTTGACAAATACACTCCCATATATTCGTAAAAATTAATTCAACAAACCAAAATTAAAGGGAAAAACCCTTCTTATGTATAGTAAATATAAAACTTAATCTAAACAATCGTCTATAATTTGCGATGTACGTGAATAAAAAAACAAACAAATGTTCAATGTTTCTCACACAGCCACGTGTAATTGGAATTCTAAAACAAACTGGATCTGAGATCTGTAAGTGCGATGAAAATGCAATCTAGCGGTGCAATATGCAACTACTACCATTCACAAAACCCTCACAATCGTTGTGCGTCGGGCTCAACACCAGGCTCAATAAAACTTCGAAAGGCAGAACCATCATGGTCGTGAGGGTCAAGGCTTAAAGGGCTAAGAGAAGTTCGCGAGCTTGGTTGGTTAGACAGTTTGTCAGCAGAGAGAAGCAGAAGGAGGGCGAGCGACGAACGAGAGGGTTCATGTCAGGATAGTGACCAGGAAGTTTAGGCACTAACACATCGTCTTTCAGGCGCCTAAAAAAGGACTGAAAATGTAAAGAATAAGGAGAAAAAAGGCACTGTCAAAAATTACATACACAATAAAAAGGGAAAATTTTATTTTGTAAACATAAATGTACAAAACTAGTTCGTACATTTTAATGTAAAACTATATTTACATATTTATAACTCTTCTACATTTTATTCTTAATAGTTTCCATTAACAGTAATATTTACATATTACCAGTAACTCTAAAAGAATCACAATTTCAAATTTACGACGACTGGGAGACAAAATCAGTTTGAATCTGGAGAAGGATATCTGAATGATGTGACTGGCATACATTTTAGCACTCCAATGCTAGCCACTAAATGAAACCTTCTGGGAGTTTATATTTATTTCCACTTACAATTTTGGTTTCCTCGGTGTTTTGTCAATCAAACATGTTCTCAGATCATGGCTGGTCTTTATGAAAGAGGGAAATGAAGCAAAATGAGTTGGTTTACTTACAGGAATTCTCTCGTAATTTTAAATTTCAAGACGTGAATTGAAGGTTTCGTACTGAACGGTCACGTTGGACCATCGCCGATTTTTTGATATCTTAGTATTGTACATAAATATAATAAGTAAAATGTAAAGTAGTCTTAAAAAGAAATTTATGCAAAAAATTGGCATTTATGCTAAAATAAGCAAAATTAAGCATTATAAATCTTCGTCGTATGTCAACATTTGTCATGATTCGTGCACATTAATTATTAGCCTTTAAATAAGTTCTCTAGAAATAATTAGGAATTTCCCTAAACATCCGATGTCCAGTAATAACAAGAGCATTAAAAGTTTAAAACATATTAAATCGTATGAGAGTGGATTGTGTCGATTAGGGTGTGAAACGAAGAAGTGGTTCGTGGCATCATCTCGGTAGGCCAATAACGGACTCAGTGAAGGTGGACAAGGAGGAAAAACCGAGAAGTGAATCCAACAACGATCCAATCAGACAAATGCAAGTTCGGGACGTTGTTTGGATACGGCATTAAAGATTTAATTATAACTAGACGTCTTGCATAATAAAACATCGTCATATGTCATCATTTGTCATGATTTGTGCAGCTATATTTTCAGCCTTTAAATAAGTTCTCTAGGAAAAATTAGGCAATTCCCTAACCATCCGATGTCTAGTAATAAGACGAGCACTATAAGTTTTAATGGAATTAAATCGTACGAGAGTGGATTGTGTCAATTAGAGTCTGTAAAATGATTAGTTTGTGGCATCATGTCGGAGGCCGCAAACAGACGTTGCTGCGGTGGACTGGGCGGAGAGCAGCCGAGAAGGCCAGCGACACTCCAACCACATAAGTGCAAGTTGGGGATGGTGATTGTTTGGATACAAAGGTCTTAATAATTTAAATTTACCTAGACGTCTGGGTGGGTGTAAATAGTAGATGAGCAGTAATGTTTAGTATTGATGTAAGAACTTTTCGAACATAACAACATTTTTATTCTGAAATTTATTTGTATTTATCAGTTTCATTTAATGTATTAGGCAAAGTTAACAAAGGTCAGTTATGAAAGGTCAGTTTATAATTTATGATTTTTTTCTATAGAGTAATGTTTCATCTTGTCATACTTTTTTGGGATGATAATTGACTGTATTCAAATACACAAAACATTTTGTACGAAGGTACTCAAATTGCTAATGCCAAGGTATTAGATGGAAAATGGAAAATAATTTTATATGGACTGACAGTCCGTGCGCAAAATCTGTAGCGTTAAGTAGTACATTATGTATCACTTATCTCTAGTCTGTGTTTATTCTTTTTTTCAGTTCGTGCAGTTATGAAGATGGTTAAACAAGACCGAAATTTGCGGCATTAAGAGTATACATCGGTGTTTGTAACCAATTGGAAAGAAATTAAAGAAAATTCCTCCTTTCTTGAACTCGTTTATGATAAAATCTAAAATACAAAGCACATTTTTTCTCGAATTATATCTAAGGATTCCCCAGTATTATAAATTGTGCTACGATTTATGCGTAACAACAAGTAGCGAAATATCGACACCCTCGGAAAAGATTCCTATTACGTTAAAATCATTTTAGAGAATGTAATTCTTTGTTTTTGCTATTAATTCGTCTCTGTCTAGTTTCTTTTTCTTTATTTTAACCACATTTTCGTTTGTGATTATAGCTTGTGTTTATAGATTGAAACTTACCATATACTAACCACTAACTAGCCACTAACTACAAACCACTAACTACAAACTACTAACATAGTAAAACCACTAATCCAATTAAAAAGTCCAAAATTCATAAATCTCTAACATTAAGAACCTTGGTGTTTATTGGGACTCAAATATATAATAAATTACAAACTCAAGATAAATATTTGGATTTTAAAATATGATGATAATAATATAAACAAGTTAACTTAAATATTGCAATACAAATTTTTTACTGTATAAATTAAATATAAATTCATTTATGGAAATATATATTTTGTCTAAGTAAATATACCTATCATCACTGTAAATTTTCACGTATTGTATGATTTAAAGCTAGGTTTTGTTATTTTGTATGTTAATAATAATAATAATAATAATAATAATAATAATAATAATAATAATAATAATAATGCCTTTATTGATATGGCGAGGCTTGGGCCATCAGGCCCGCTCTTTCGCCTAACCCAAATGTATGTTCACAAATAATTATATTGTAAATGTTAAAAAATAAGAATATTGTGAAGAAAACACACCACACACAAAAAAATACTATGTAGAAGTAGACTAGCACTACGTTGGGGCATGACCCCCTGCTAATTCTGTACGCGATCATCACTTCCTCATCCCTTCTCTTTCCTTACATACACCCTCACTTCCTTTACATGCCCATACATGCAAAACAGCACCTCACTTCTCGGGAGACCAGTCGAGTCCAACTGGGGGGAGGGGGGCGTCCTGACGAAGATTGCTGGAAGGGGGACCTGCTGACCCTAGATTGCAAAGGCTTTGTCTGTCAGACGACGCAACTATCTCGTATTATCCGTACACGTTTTCTTGTGCTCTCGCCACGCTAGTTGCGAAAAGAGTGTGGACTTCGGTTATTTTGACAAAAAGAATTTTAAATCAAATTTATAGTTCGTTTTCCGATGCAAAACAGTTTCCATTACAGGGGAGCGAACATTTCTGGTTATCAGATTTTGTCTACAACGCTCGTTGCTTTTTTTCATTTGCTCGTTGCTTTTGCTCATTTATTCTTAATTCAACTACTGTTGGTAAAAGAGAGGGGGTAGGTATACCGGGGCTAAAGGGAACGTGCGCGTATAATACCGGGAGTTCCCCCAACCCCTTAACCTCACTCCCCGTTTCTGAAAGTCTGTGTACCTTCATTATGTGACAAACCAGAGAAATACACGTAACCTTAAGGTAGAGCCTAGCGTGAATTTCTATTTGTTAGCAATAGTGAAAAATCATATCTGTTCGTTCGTTTACCGTTCCAAATAAGTTTTCTATAATTCGGCAACGAACATATCTAGTTTTTGAAATGTTAATCTCTCGCTTTTTTAATTTTTTTATTATCATCATCATCATCATCATTATTATTATTATTATTATTATTATTATTATTATTATTATTATTATTATTATTTCATAATTCAACTATTAATAGTTAAATTGTTGGGAAGGGATTCTGAAACTCAAGAAAGCGTGCGCAGATGACTTTCTCCCCATACGTCACATACAGTTTTGACTGTTTTTGACTAAATAAATAAATTAATAAAACCTCGTGCGCGTTCTTGTTTCCTGTGTACGCCATTTTAACACGCGTCGTCCAGTAGACCACGCCTTTGTAATTACGTCAGTGGTATTTTTGGCGCTATATTACCTAATATTGCAAATAATGTCTACAAATTGCTCGTCTTCTAGCACTTAAGTTTTGTTGTTAACATTTCGCAATCATAATGGGGCGATGGTGATCATAAATAAGGTCGCATGACCCAGTACCGTGCGGATGGAAAGTCTCTCTGCACTAAGCCATATCAGGGCCTCCCATTAAAAATACCAATGAAGGAGATAGGTAGCAACCAGATAACTGGGAACCAAATGAACGCGACAACACTTCCAGCACCTATTGTGATTGTGGTGAGTAGGTGAGTATTTTGTATTAAACGTTTCAATCTCTAAGTGAGACTCTCTTCAGTATGTAACTTATCTGAAAATACAGAGTTGATACCAGAAAAACGATTTAACGATTATTTTAATCGTAAACATGTGTTTAAAGTTCTCAAACTGCAATATCTATAACTAACCATAAATATGTTATTACAGGATTACCTGTAACTATTTACGGTTAACACCTCACGTACAACATTGTGCAGATTACAATGTGAGCTGTAAATATATGATTTTAACTATTAAAATAAACTTTTTTTGTAACAACTACGCATTTTCAGATATGATACCTACTGAAAAGGGTCTTACACTTAAAGATCTAAACGACTAATAAAAATTCAAAACTATAGCTGCTATCATCGTTGTTTTCGTAATGGACAAAATAATCGATTTAGATGAAGGTTTCAACCGGTAGGGGGGGGGGTACGAATTGTATCCAACTTCAGCCAATGAGCATCAGGCACCAATTTGCGTCACAATATTAGCGCGAATTTGAAATACAGGCAGAGACCAAAATATTCACCTAGTTACAAGGCATTGGAACACAGAAAAGAAGCTTTTCTTTTAAATGTTGCATCTTTTACACATGCATCACGGGACGTAAGGGGCAACCGGCTGTCGGCTGGATCAAAGCCGTAGGAAAAAAATGTAATGCTGCAGAAAAAACGGTGATTTTTAGACAGAAAAACTCATACTGTGGGGCCCGCAGAAAAGGTATATAAATTCGGTTCTAAACTGTAGTAAATTATTTCCTTTAACACGTTTTTAACGTAACAAAAATGTTCACTCTCAAAAATTAGAAGAAATGACCAAATCTGTCTTCTAATTTTTACTTTCTTGTTTACGTACAAATATATACGTAGTAATATACGTAGAATAGAGAAAATTATGTAATGCTGCGAAAAAAGCGGTGATTTTTAGGCAGAAAAACTCATACTGTGGGGCCCGCAAAAAAGGTAGATAAATTCTGTTCTAAACTGTAGTAAATTATTCCCTTTAACACGTTTTGTAGTCAGATTTTTGATAATATATAATAATTTTATATATATATATATATATATATATATATATATATATATATATATATATATATATATATATATGACCAAACGGTCATCTGACCGTCAAATAACGACAGAGCTCGCCAATTCTAATTAGGCGCGTGGAAGAGGCCGCAAATCGGTCTACGTGAGGAACGATTCCGTGAACGGCCAAGAACGAGTCACGGCCGGTTGGACGCGGCAGTCAGTTAAGAAAGAGGAGGGAATGGTGGCGGGTGATGTGGACGTGCTGTGTAACGCTGGTAAGGTGAGATGGTGAAATCGAGTAGCATTAAGGACTAGAGGCGTATGAATATACTATTACATGCATAGACGAACGCCCGGAATATCGGACAATAATACAAGATTGGACGTTATTGTGTTCAGAACGCCAATGGACGGAAATTATAAGGTAGAGTGAAAGCACGTTGTGTGGTGATGTATGCTGAGCATAAATTAGTACCGTGTGGAGAAAATAATGATCCCGAGCCAGTGAATTGCCATGAGAAGAGAGAATTCGTATCCATATTACGTAAGTGAATGATCAAGGAGCAGAACACTGGATAACGCACGGCGGCAGCGAGGGGAAAAAGGCGGCCACGACGGCGACGAGCGACCACCCCGGACCGGCGGCTTCAAGGACATTGGCAGTGACGGCGCTGTTCCCACGGCGGGAGTGAAAGAATAACAGATAAGTAACAAAGTTCGTAATACATGTGAGAGGTGAAATGAACTATTGCAGTCATACACGCGTTAACTTGCGTAGAATGCCAAGAGGGGATAATGATAACTGATTATAGATGTTCGATGTGGGGCGAGTGTATTATCGTTGCTCAGTGGTGGGGCAAACGTAGTACTGAGAATAAAACAGAAGGCGACAGAGTATTGATGTATTATTAATGTATAAGAACATGGGAGCTCCTGAATAACAATATGTATTCCAAGTAGCATTAATCAATAGTGATGTTAGACATATTATTATTATTATTATTATTATTATTATTATTATTATTATTATTATTATTATTATTATTATTCGTTCATTAAGGTCTTCCTATTTATTAAACATTCTTGTTCTTTGTGAGTTAATAAATAATTGTAACAAGTGAATTGATGCCTAATGAATCTAATAAGAGAAGTGACAAAAACAAAACCAACATCATCCTACTAAAGGCGCTCCCCCCTAGAACTATCCGTTGTCCTTGATAATTCTCAACTACAGCATATTATGCAGTCAAAAATTTTAATGTTTGGTAAGTACTAGCCCAGGCATTTTTGAATCCGTAATTTGGGAACAGGTAATTACGGTCACATATTTGGCGCCCGAACAGGGACGGATAGGGGAAGATTGTGAATTTGCAAGCAAATTAAACAAATTACTATCTTCACAAGTGCAAACCTTGATTAGGAGATGTTGAAATTTAACTATTTTAATCAGGGTATATTTTAAAATATTATTTCAGTATACTGTTGCAAAGTGAATATGCTAAAGTGTGGATTTTAATGGTAATGTAAAATTTCAACACACATTTTGGTGTAGTTCTTTAACGAGCACAGTGCTTTTCAAGAAAGAGTTAAAAGTTAGTTGGTTATGTCAGATTATTATTTTAAAATGCTGTTAGTAAGTGTCTGTAAATAATAGAGTACATTTGTAGGAAAATTTCAAATTTAATTGGTTATATCAGGGTATGGTTTTGAAAATAATATTCTAATGTGTTTTGGCAAAGTAAATATGCTAAGGTGTATATTTCAATGATTATTTAAAATTTGAATGCATATGTTAGCGTCTTTCTTTAAATAATACAGTACATTTGTAGGAAGATTTCAAATTTAATTGGTCATATCAGGGTATGTTTTTGAAAATACTATTCCAAGGTGTTTTGTCAAAGTAAATATGCTAAGGTGTATATTTCAATGATTATTTAAAATTTGAATGCATATGTTAGCGTCTTTCTTTAATTAATACAGTACATTTCTAGGAAGATTACAAATTTAATTGGTCATATCAGGGTATGTTTTCGAAAACACTAATCCAGTGTGTTGTGATAAAGTGAATATGCTAAGGTGTGTATTTCAATGATTCTTTAAAATTTTATTGCACATGTCAGTGTTTTTCTTTAATTAATATTTAGAGTATTTCAAAGGTAATGGTTCATATCAGATTGGTGTTTGAAAATATTGTGTTAGAGTATTCCAATGTAAATGAGTTAAAGTTCAACAGGGACATTTCCTCAAAAACATTGCAGTGTATTTTAATGAAATTATAAGAGTGAATTGCATATGTGAGGATACTAGGTTGAATATTCAATGTATAGTATATGTGTATGTAATATTGAGGTGGTTATGTCAGGGGATGTTTTATGTTTTTTCTTGAAATTATTTGTTTCTTGTGTGTATTTACTGTTGTACGTGAAGTTTAGTTGTTTGTGTCGGGACATTTGATATTAGTTCAGTATATAATGCTATGGAAATTGAAGTGTAGGGCGGTGGACAGTGGGAAAACATTAGGGCATATATTTTATGGAGGTTAAGTGAAGCATTAGAAAATTCACGTAGCATAGAAGCTGGCGTTGAAAATTAAGGGCCGAACTGATACGATGGTATACGAGGAGGAGAAGAATACAGGTAGGAGCAGTTGTGAGGAGGACGAGGTCGAACGATTAGGTGGGTCGCAATTTGAAGATTCCGACAAAATCAGAATGGAGTTATATGGAGCAAGCACATCAACGCTATGTTCAGCAACGATGAGGAGAAGTGAAAGGGAAGATTTATTTGGCATGCTAAAGCAATTAATGGAGCAGAAGCAGTCAATTGCGGAACCGTTTCAGGAACATAGGCAGGATCAAAATCAGTTGTAAACTGAAAAAATGAAGCAGGTGCAGGAACAGAACCAAATGATAGTGGAGAGGCTTAGCGTATGCGAGCAAAAGATCGAGGAGCAGGTTTGGAAGATGGGCGACGAAATTAGCCAGAACATTAGGGCATAAATGGCAGAGCGGATTGCGATCCAGGATAAAGCAATTGGATCACTTCAAGGGAAAGTGGAGGACATTTCACAAGGGGTCGAACGGAAGATTGAGGTATGTAGGAAGGAGATAGAAAACACAAAGGGAGATTTAAAACAGTCGATGGTGTCCTGCCAAAACGAGATGCGGAAGGAGGTTCGAAAATGTGAGGGGAACGTCATATCACTGCAGACGGGGGTCCAAGAACTAAGGGAGATCAAGATGACTCCGAATGTGGTGGGAGAATCTGTCAACATAACAATAGTCATCGTTAAAATTTTCGGGTGATGTGAAGGAGAACCCTTATTTCTTCTTGAGGGTAGTAGAGCGGTATCTAGCTGTGAGTTATCTACGAGAGGAAAGTAAAACTCAAGTGGTATATCAGATGCTGCAAGAACTTGGGCGGACACTCTCACACCATTTCCTACAACCGTGGCGGAATTTAAGCAGATGTTTTTTGGAAGATACTCGAGTGAAAACACAATTACATTTGAAGGTGGGTTTAATGAACAGCGTCTATAAACCATCAAAAGGAGGAGAGATGCGCGACTATGCGGCCCGTCGTGTAATGGATTTGGGGTCGTTATCACCTCCTATGAGCTATTTATACATATAAAACAAATATATTTTTCTTACTACGTGGGCAGGTATGCTAAGACCAAATTAAAGTATACGTTTCAATTAGATGAAAAATGCTCATCTTACTAAATGTAACATCTTTTTGTTGTATCATTTGTGTTATTGAAAGTTGCTTCATGCAACCCTAATGCTTCTTTTTGTTGACCTTGAGTTCACAGAACCATGAAGCTCTCATATTTTTATTGATGCATAAATAATTAGCTTTGTATAGTAAGATAAAAGCACTTCAAAGTACTAAGTTACATGGGAAATGGTTACAACTCTCGTCGCGTACGGACACAACACGCCTGTCAGCACCTGTCAGGGAACTAGTTGCCTTCAATATGGCAGCCTTCAATTTGTAACGGTACACTTGCGCTTCATGTGCATCTAGGTAATACTATCCAATGTCTTTGGTATTACAACCCTTATCAGATTAGATTTATTATTACCTCTGCAATAAAAATAAAGTGCGAGAACTTTCTAGAAGAATATCTTTACTTTACATTTATAAAATATTTATTGATAAACAATAAAATTCAAAATAATGTATAATTTCACCGTGGAAGCCTTCGCAGCACTTCCTTCACTGCCTACATTAAAATGAAATGGGTTGGTTGGTTGGTTGGTGATTCCGGGGGCTTAGGTCGTCATTAGTCCAATAAATGTAGTGCATGTTTTCCCTCGGGAGATGGCGGCGATCTTCCACCACTGGATGGTGAGATCCGGCGCCCACCTACCGTCAGCTAGCGTGGTTTCCCCCTAACCAAGACTCTCCCACCAGCGGGGCACCGCCCCAGCAAAGACAAGCTCTAAATTCCCGACCGGTCACCCGGAGTATGTGGTAGTGTAGTGCATGTTAGTGCGAGTGTGTGTATGTAAGGGGAGAGGAGAGGAAAACTAAGAGGAAGGAAAGATCGCGTGCGGTCCGTGACTCGTTTGTTAGGGTAGTGCTCCGGTATTCGCCTGGTGTTGATTGGAGAAACCACGGAAAACTACCGATCAGAGCAGCCGGCCGCTAGAATTCGCCTAGGACGTGCCGGTCAGAGGCGCTGCAATGACATCAGTTGATGCCTGTTCAATCTCGCAATCAAATTTTCAATCTCGCTACCAAGGCGCAGCCCTTAAAAGCTTTCTTCCCGCGCGACCACCCACTATTAAGAGCGAACTTTCATCAACCTCTCACTAGTCGCTCTCTGTGCATGCCGGCACGCTTCTACACTTCGGAAACTACTACAAAATGGCAATAAAATCATTTACAGTGTCTTCCGCGCAAACCACCGTTCTCACGGGCCCACGCCCGCGCAGAACATTCACCGCCGCTTCCCGGCGTCGCCAGCTGGGGTTTAAGCCCTCATTAGCCAAGCGCTGGGCCACCCCGGCGCGCGGGGCCCTCACCCCATCGCTCGCTACCTGACAAGCGACCAAGAATGTGTACAAACATTTCTGGGAATCGCTTCGGGCCTCCCTCGCAAAAATAAGCCCGTTAATGTATCTCGCCGACAAAGGTGCACTGCCGGCGCGCCGCCCCGCTCTTCGGCCACCTGCATGCCAGATGCCTCAATTCCGTTGAAATCTCAAATACAAACGGGCCGCCATCGCGGGCACCCCACGTGCCACCGCCTTTGCTTCCAAACGCCGCCAATGTCACGTGACACTCCTTCCCCCAGGCCCGAAGGCGCATCACGAATAGGGAGCCGATCGCGGGCACTTAAACTTTCCCGCCTTACCATAGGCCCAAGTAACCGCCACGTGACTCTCCCTCCCACGGCCTCAATCACACCCGCAATATAATAAATACTGCGACTTCGCTCAAAAACACAGACAACAAACAGAACAAAGACAACAGGAGAACAAACAGAACATGAGAGACTAGAGAGAACAGACTCAACAGAACAGACTAAACAAAACTTCTCTAACTACATTGCTCCGAACATGTTAAACTGACTGACTAGCAAAACTCATCAAGGTCGGCTTTTCCTGCTTCGCCTATCAAGGCGATTAGTACGGCCATATCAAACCTGCCTCAAATTCGTGCCCCTCGAGGGCCGCAGCCGCCACCTGGCCGAATTCACGGCAAACTCCACCACCAGCTCCGGTCATCTGAGTCCGCGCCCATGCCAGTTCGCACCACCGAACTGCCTGGAGCCTACCTCAGCCCGGACAGCGACACACTCAGCCGAGTGATTTGGGTTGGTGCCTTCCTTGCTACAAACTGTAAGTAAGCTAACCCAAGTGTACTTCAAGAAAGAAGAGCAATCATTAACTTCATAAACTTTCAATGGTCCTCCGGCTTATTATAAACCAAATTCAATTGTATTCATAATTATTATGCAATTAAATTTATATTAATTCTCATTGCATATTGTCTGTCATTCCCCTAAAGGAAAACAATCCCCTGAAACCCGTTCTGATCCCCGTATGTAGTCGCACTCGCAGCATGGGACCTCCCAGGCTGCATCTGCTACAATGCCGTTGAGCTACCTCTCCCGGTATGAACTGGGAGAGGGGGGGGGGCTTCTGGGAGAACTTGTCTCAGGTCCCGACTTAATACGAGTCTCCGTCATTTTTTCATTCAAAACACATACAATGCCTTTACTGCTAATTAAAATTAACCGTTATAAATCATTTCAGGTTGCATAGAGAAATAGATGCGGAGTTAAGCGCCTGAAACGGGTTTGTGGATTTTCAGGCTCCTTCTGAAGTGATCGGTATCTCATTCAATTTCTCTCGAAATGAGAAATAGATTGGCATTACTTCAGCCTCCTCGAATATGTAGTTTATCGTCACTCGATTGCCATTACTTTATGGTTATCGAATATTATGATGAATTCTAGGGAAAACAGGGTGTTTCGCGGGGGTTTCAAAGCCGGTCTGGATTGCCGATGTGGCTAAGGCTGTAGAGCGTACGTTGCCTTGGTGTGGGTTCAAATCTCACTTCGGGCACACATGTTTGTGTTGTTCTTACGTGTTCCTTTTACAGTTACCAATCACAGTGATCAATATATGACCCAGAAGTTAAAAAGTGATAATGAAAATTAAATTAAATTTAATTTAAAAAAGTATATTGACAGTGGTGAAATGCAGTGAATTACTGTATAGCGCTCCCGGCAGAATACGAAAAATCGCTACTTAATTCGCCAGGTTCTCAATTCTTAAAGGTAATGTTGCAGTGCAACCAAAAATAAAACTAGTAGTGCTACAAATGGCATGACTATCTAGTACTAGTTAGTTGTTTTTTTTTCTTTGGTCTGGGGTAGGTTTTCGGGCTTGCCATGTACTCCTACCAGCTGCCATTTATCGCCACGCAAAGCACATTTAATAATCGCGACTTAATTCGTTAGACGTCGACTATTAAACCTAATAATGTAATTAAACATAAATTTTAAAGAAGTACTTCTATCAGTTCTTTTCAATCCCAGAGAAATAAAAAGCTAGGAAAAAATATTGTTTCACATTTCTATTGATATTGAACTAATCCAAAACCAATACAAATTTTTCCAATGAAAATTGAAATGAAAATGAAAAAACTTCCTAGTTGGGTCTTCTTGCTAGCTGTATAACATCGTGTATCTCTAGTACAACTGATATGCGTTGGAAATCACTGATGTGAATCATCATTTCATAACAATTCATAAATAAGGAATATTTGCGCCTGTTATGTCGCGCATATTACATTAAGAATACTACACGAATATTTATAACTTCAAAAAAACATGTTTGTAAACCAGCATTATAGACAATATTTTGCGTTGCAAGAAATCGTTCGTAAAGGAAACTTACGGCAGAAATGATGAGATATCAACTTTAACGGTACGAATGATTGCCTCATTACACATTCAGTCAATCGCTGCGAGAAAATCCTGGGAAGGTAGCGGTAAACGGAAAAGCCGACCACCATTTTCTCGCACAGATGTCAAATACTCGAGACGTTACGAGAAAGTTGTTTCGCAACATTAAATTTCATTTTTTTTAAATTTATATGTTTATACGCTTATAATGTTGCTTTATTGCATTCGTACTAATTAGAAAACTCGCTCCTAACGTCGTTCGTTTTAAAACATGTACTCATGCAATAAAACTTAACATTATAAACTAATTGCATACAGTCAAACTAAATAGGATGCCTCGAACTCCAGACTGTATAGTTTTGCAATATAAGGAATCAACATAGCCGGAAAGCAGAATTTTAATTATTTTTTAGAAGGAAAGTGCCTGTTTTCTTCCCTGTGACCCAAACTCAAGAATCATTAGACATATAATTTTAGTTTTGTTTCTCGTTTAACCTATAAATACCGGAAGACTCCATTATCGAAGATGCTGGATTTGTTATTTACTTATGTGTATGATGATATAAATGTTCATGATCTTAATGAAAGAACTATTTATGGACAACAAATTTAATTTCAAGGAATTCTTCGGTTTTATAGTTGTTGGAAAGCACCGTAAATAACTAGAGCCAGATGAAGTATTTCTTCAATTTGGAGAAGATCGTTCGTGTGGTTTAGGCGATTCATAGACAGACAGACGAACGTTTTGTAAAAAAAACTTTCACAGAACATTCAAGTGCGGTCATATGATGCTGTAATACGTATTTTGGATGTTATCTAATGACCTGTTGTGTCCTGAGGGTTGGCCAGAAGCAACTGGACACACAGCAAGACAGTGTAAAATAATTATTAAATTGCAAGCCACTCCAATGTATTTCTACCTGTGCCGCTACCACGTTCAAATATCTCATAAATCAAACTTTTTGAAGCAGAACACCGTCTATGGCTTAGTATCTTCTTAAACCACTTTAAATGTAAAAGAAATGTAAAATATTGACTTATTTTTGCGTATATTTCCAAAGATGTGTTTTCAAATGCTAATACTGTTTATCTCAAAGTTATTGAATCACATTCATAATAATGGCAATCATATAAAAAAAATGTATGTGCTTTAAAACCTCCAACCTCTCTCTCGTTAATAAACAATTTTCTTCAATCTAAATACTTTACAGAAAATGTTGTAGAACGTAATAATAATAATAATAATAATAATAATAATAATAATAATAATAATATAACAACTCAATTAATACAATGATCGAATTAACTTTCTTATAATACTTATACAGCCATCTAGTGTAGTTAAAGTGAGATTTTTACAATGTGTAATATAGATCATATTAAACAGTAACAAAAACAAGATTTTCCAAAAGACTTCAATTTGATTATTTATACTTTCTATAAGAATAATGCTAAATGCACGGTTATATGCACATGACAAAAAACGTCATTTTGCTGTTTTTTTTTAAATTACGCAAATGTAATTTTTCAGAAATACCTCTCACTTCGTTTGTATGCACATTGCGCTTGAATTATTGCATTTGTGTGTGAAAGTGCTTTAAATGACATACAATGAATTTTTTCAAAAATTTAAATTTTTTTGCGAAAAGAACTTCAAATTTCGCATTTACACAAACGCTTATATAATTTGTTCGTAAAAACTGAGGTAAATTTTTCAACGAAAATTTCCATATACGCCGAGCGCTCTCATATTTAATGTTCGTAAAGTAGTGTTTCAATTCTGCAATTAGGAAGCGAAAAATCGAGAAATTAAAAAAAAAAATCCGCAGCGATATAAGGCAGCTTGCGAGGGAATAGGGCATAACGGTGAAAATAGTCCAGGGCAAAGAAATTAGAAAACTAAGTCAGTCCTTTTCTGAAGCATCTCTAGCTATTACTGTTACAATATTATAACATTTGGCAACATGAATTACTCATTTGTACTTCAGCAGTTGTTCTATAAGATTTTAATTTTGCCTGTTTTAACTTCTGATGTCTACTTACGTTATTTTGCCTTGTCTTTCCCATATTCGGCATTATTTTCCCTTTTGCTCTCCTGGCACCGATTTCAATCATATTGGAAACACACCTTCAGGCCTGTAAAACATGAAATGCATTTCGTGTGTTGTCTTTTTGTGGACGCAGGAGCACTGGTGCAGGTTGTGTTAATTATTTAAAAGGGAAGGGATGTTGATACCAGTAAAGATTTTTGATATTATTCATTGATGCTGACACACTTGTTCCTTCACGAGAAGTCTCATTGTATGTTTGAGAGTGGTCTCGGATCCCTTTTCAGGACAGCTGACTATATATATCTAACCATCTATCTTCTTAGTTCCTTGTAGTCCTCTTTCCGATCCTGGCGATTACACAAGTACCAAGAACTAACTCTGTAATTCCGTTTCTACAGATATATTTTTAACATTCAATAGGATGTTCACAATAGAATGTGGTGGAGACTGCGTTGCCAGTAAAATAAATTCGTAGTCGTCATACCGGATGGTCATGTGAAAACAATATTATAAAGAAAATATAGTTTTTTCCACGTACGTGCAATGTAAATTATTTAGTTAGTATTAAAGTACTCATGTGAATGTGTATGATTCATAAATGAATGCAATGTGAATTTTTGTATCTTAATTAATAATCTTTCTCATGGAGTTTTAGTTAGTTTTAACAGGTGATATTTCCATGTTTCCTGAGTTTTAACACCCATATTTTGACTCATATTGCTCTCCTAATTTGGTGAAAATAATGGTTTTTTACCTGCTTACTTCAGGTAAAAAAAATGCGTAAATGTCCAGGCTCTACTAATGATTTCATAACATTTCCGTATCATTCATTGCTTGTGGTGTTCTTCCGCAATACAGACCAAAATCTCATCAAGTTCATTTCCATGACACTTTTTTTGAAAATAATTTTTAGTGTAATCAAGAGACGTTTACGTCATCGTTTTCTTACTTTGCCCTAAATCCAACATCATCCGCACCGGAAGTAATTATCCATGAACCTGAAAACCAGGTAAACGTGGCGTTTAAAAAGCTATATATTGGAATATAGAAGGATTAGCCTTGAAGCAGTCTCTTGTATTCTGGAAAGGATGAAGTCTCTGACTATCGTTTTTCTCTGCCTCAGTGCGATTTGTTTCGCAAAGGATAAATCTGTAAGTTCATCACTTTCTTTATTGTATGTTACCTGTCAATTACATTTGTGTATTGTACCGAGAAGAACATATTTACTACCGGGTCCGCTGGAATGAATACCCATCGTATATGAGATGAGAAAAGTTGAGCGCCATGGGCATAAGTACAGTGGCTCGCGGACGCCTAAGTGAAGGTCTAAATAGGGTCCCTGCCAGCGATTTCCCATCGCGAAATGAGTAGTTGTAGATATAATTTAAATACCTATCCTTGAACGTGCTCGCATAGTAAGTGTGTGCGTGTGGGTATAGTAGGGCGCACAAGAAAGAGGAAGGAAAGATGCGCGAAGTTCGTGACCCGTTTCTTAGGGTACTTCTCTGGCATTCGCCTAGTGTAGATTGGAGAAACCACAGAAAACTACTGATCAGAGCACCCCGCAACTAGAATTCTCCTCAAGACAACAGCTAAATTGGACCTAGCCGACAAGCTAGTGTCGAAAAGTGTCAGTGGTACTAGAGTGACATGTTTATGAAAATGTAATTGATATGTTTTATATTTACCAAGATCTGTACGTGTATAATGTTGTGAGCCGTAACAAGATATCCACTGAAACTCACAAACGCATTGCAGCACGTGTAATGACAATCATTCGTAATGAACTATTTTTGTAATATGTCTGACCATTTGTGAACAGTTGCGCTTATGAACTAATCGTAGTATTTCAAAACGCCTTATAACCTTTGAACATAAAAACACCCGCTGTGAAACAGTTGTTATTTTTGATACATTTATTCCCACTGACAAAAGAAAACGACAAAGACAACAAACTACATGAAAATATTATACGTGCACGTTTTCGTGAGCTTGAATAAACTTTTTTTTTAAGTTGGCGTCTCAAGGTCACGCATGCAAAGGGGACATGGAACGTAGACTCTAATAGGAAGCTGCAACATCACTATAACTCCCACCTTTACGGCTACCTATTGGATTCTGTCTTTCCTCTTCTTTTCTCGTACGTGGCCTTGAGACGCGTTTAAAAAATTGAAGTATAATTACACGCACTCCTTCGTCAAAATTAGTTGAATTAAGTATTGTAACGAGTCGTGATTAAATGTATCTGACATTGAGAAAGCGTTTACATATACGGTCAACCTTGATTAAAGACAGAGGTAGGATTCTGGGCAGATAGATTAGGTATAAAGAAGAATACAAGCAATAACTAGAAAACAGGTAGATGTCTCTCTCAGCTGGAAATATAGACCAAAGATGTACTTCGAGTTGGAATACAAAAGAAAGTTGACAGTCTTGGAAAATAAGACGAATGTTTGACATCTTGGAGTATAAGCGAAAAGATATACAACTTCAAGTGTAAATGGAGAATATGTACGTGTTGATTGGGCTTTTATTGTGTTTCTTAGCTAAAAATTGTTGTGAGTGATTGATTTTTTTCGTGTATCTGGGCGCGTCAACGCCTATGGTTATTAGTCCCGTGAGTATTCTTTCTGGTGGTGATCTTCCTCCGCTTGACGGCGAGATCTGGCGCCGACCTCCTGTCGACCAATGGGGTTTCCCCCTAATCAGGACTCTCCCACCAGGGATGCACCGCCTCAGCCGGGACAAACTAAGCTCCCGACGGGTCTCCCGGAATGTGTGGTAGTGTAGTGCATGATAGTGTGAGTGTGTGTGTGTGTGTGTGTGTAAGGGGAGAGGATATGATAAGGAAGAGGAAGCCGCGATCTGTGGCCCGTTCGGTAGGTTACTATTCCGGCATTCGCGTGGTGTTTTTCGGAGAAACCACGGAAAAGTACCGATCAGAGCAGGCGGCAGCTAGAATTTCCCTTCGTACAGCGACTGGATTCGACCTGGCTGAAAAGCTAGTGTCGAAAATCCTGGCACAATCAGGACTCGAACCTAGACCTGCCGGTCAGAGGCGCTGCAGTGACATCAGTTGATGCACTGAGCTACCGCTCCCGGTAAAATTGTGTAAATTATTTGTTGTCATTGTTAATACCATTGCAAATAAATGTTTATTTTTACTTTGCTGCATTTACTAACATAAGAAGAGCAAATATAGTAATTGTGCGCCGGAAAACTGCAAATTTTCAACACAATACACTCATTGTCGGGCCCTGGTAACGCAAAAGTGGATAAATCCAGAGTTGCTGAATATAGATAAAATTCCCCTAACACCTGTTGTACCCAGAGTCCTTCTTTTGTGCATTCTTCATACCGAAAAATTGATTGACGGCAAAACGTCTGTCTGTCCGCTTCTCAGTCTGTGCACATAAACAGTTTAGCTAATTTTCTCAAAAATTGATATTCCCTAATCGTTCTGGTTGATGTCAATGCCCCTGCGATTTGATACCGATATTTTAATTTTGGGGTACTGTACATGAAGCCCATCGGACATTTTAAAAATTTTTCAAAAAAATCGCTCCAAATTTGTTTACTAAATTTTGTTGTTGAATAGTGCGAAGGACGTTTAAGAAAATGGTGCAGGTCTCATTTTTGTTGAAATGAAAGATTTTTCGAAAATTACAAAACCACTTTAAAAAACTACAAAATTGAAGATAGAGAATTTTGTCTCAGACAAAGGCTGTTGCACAAAATTAGCTCTTTCAAAGAGCTTATGTATTTCTTCTTTAAATTTTCTTCACTTGTCTAACAAGAGACAGTAGAAATATGGTGCCAGTCCTGTTTGAGTATCGCTCGGTTTTTCGAAAATTTCAGAAAAAGTAATTGAAACTACAAAATTGAAGCTAGAGATTTTTTGCTTCAGACAAAGAATTATGTAAAAATTTAGCTTTTAAAATAATTTCATGAATAATTTTTTGAAAAAATGAGTAGTTTTTGTGTAACTAGGGATTGAAATTTACGAATGTTTTCTCAAATAGTAGTTAGCGTAGAAAATGCAATGTTGGAATATTACGTAGCTTTTTATAAAAACACTAGAAATTATGTGCTGTTATACCACCACTAATTTATTTTTATATTAGAAGTATTTAAAATATGATAATTCAGTAAGTTGACTTACTTTTAAATTTTGTTGTATGGCGTAGAATCATCAACTCTTAAAAAAAGTAAAGGGATATTTTTATTTTCTCTTCGTAAATCATTGAACAAAAAAATATGAACCATCACAGAATCATTGATAGGAATCATAGTTGAAAAAATCAGATGAACCAAAATATTCGCTACCGTGTAAAAGAAACTATTTTGCATCGAAAAACGCATTACAAATATCATATAAATTCCTGTCGTGAAAATAACCTACACCTCGCCACTCCAACCACATCTAACTAAACGTAGGCTCAAGAAAACGTGCAGGGATATTAGTAAGTGTTGAAAACGACGTAATGCACGAATAGCCGATGATATCCATTCATTCTGTTAATTTTAAAATTTTATTTATTCGGCTACTTTCTTTAAAACAGAGCAAGTTCATAAGTAGCTAGGGCTCTTTGTTGTTGTTGTTGTTGTTGTTGTTGTTGTTGCTGTAAAGTTGTTTTTTACGTACAAAACAGAAATAATTTTTTTTTAGTTTATTTATTAGCGCATCAACAGCGATGGTCATTAGTGACAATTAAATAATACATTTGGTTGTTTTAGTTACAGTAATAACAAATATTTTAACAAAAATTGACATGGTTTCTGAAATTGTTGGCAATAGTTAATAACTATTATATATAAGTTAATATTTGAATTTTTTTGCGAAAATTAAGGATTTTTTCTTGGTATTTAGGGGATTCCAAAATTAAGGTAAATGAGTCATCCTGCAGAATTTGTTGTTTAAGAGTGTTGTAATGAGGACAGTGGTTAATTACATGGTTTAAATTAAGAAGAGTGGAGTTGTCACAGTGGTTGCAGGTGGGAGGAGGTCTTTTGTTAAATAAGTGGATATGACTCAATTTGCAGTGTCCAGTTCGGATTCTAGATATTGCTACTTGTTCTTTTCTATTTAGTTCAGCACTTGTTTTTAAATTGAAGAAATTTCCTATTTGTTTATGGAGTTCACTGGCTTTGAGCATGGACCACTTGCTGTTCCATCTGTCTTTCATTAAGATTTCAATATGTTTTCAAAAATCATTGAATGTACAGGAGGTTTTATTAATTCCGTTGCTGTTTTCTTCGGTCACCGATTCGGTCACAAGATTTGCAGTTTCACTTCCTAGGACTCCATTGTCTTCAGGACCGAATTTGATCACAACAGACTTTCCTGCTTTGACAATATGGTGGTGCAATTCATGTATGATGATTACCATTTCGAGGTTATGAATATTATTGTTGATGTTCTGGACGGCTGGAATAGAGCTACAGAAATTGATAATTTTTTTATAGTTCAACCTTTTGATCAATTTGAAGGCTGTCTTGAGAGAACAGATTTCTGCACTAGTAAGGCTGGCGTAGGAAAGTAGCTGTAGTTTAATTGTAGTATCTTGGGTAACAACGGAGGCATGTACTTCACTGCTGTTTTTAAAACCACTGGTGAATATGTGGTAACCTTCATAATCGGAATTGTTGATATCAAATTGTATACCCGAGAGCGTCCAGGGTGGGATGTTGTTCCTTTCCTTTACAGTGGGAGGTTGGTGTTCTTGCAACTCCTCAAAAATGTTCCTTACTTTCGCATGCAAAGGCATGTAGCGAGGATGGTAATCACATTGAAGAAATTTAGGGTTGTAGTCTTTGTAGATAATAGGGTTCGTCGACGAAGCAGCTTTGAGAGTATATTTTAATGTTAATTATTCTCTGCGATGTAAAAGGTTAGGTTCTCCGGCTTCAATGAGTGAACATCCGATGGGACTGCTATGGTAACATCCGGTACATATTCTAAGACATGTGTTGTGTATAACTTCCAGTTTCATGTTGTCCTTTTTGCTTGCTGAAGCATATATAATAGATTCATAGTCGATTTTCGATCGGATTAATGCTTTATATGTTAACATCCGCAGGCTCCCCCCAATTGTTGTAAGAAATGCATTTCAGGATGTTTATTATTTTTTTACAATCATCAACTATCTGTTGTATGTGTTTCTTCCAGTTCAGTTTGGAATCGAAAAACAGTCCTAAAATTTTGGTGGTATTATCAAATTTGATACTGCAGTTGTTAAGCTTAAGTCTAGGAACTCTGCTTTTATTTTGTTTTGAGAATAATGTGCCGACACGTTTCTGAGCAGAGAATTTGAAGCTGGATTTAAGAGACCATTCGTATATTTTATTTAAGGCAAATTGCATTAATTTTCGCTTGAATCCATGCTTCGTTCTTTGCACAAAATGGTAATATCATCTGCATATTTTCTCACGGTGACTGGGGGAGGGGGGGTAATTTCCATGTCAGCATCATTGATGGTCAATAGAAAAAGAGTTCCGCTGAGTATGGATCCTTGAGCACGCCATTTTCAATGTTCTTCTTATCAGAGAGCTTACCATTGGACCTTACTTGAATGACACGATTTTGGTAAAGTTTTTGATGAATTGCAATAAGTTTCCGCCGACACCTACTTCTTGTAACTTAAGTATGATGCGATGCACCCATACCATGTCATATGCTTTTTCTACATCAAGGTTGACTAATAATACATGTTGCTTATTGGAAAAAGCTTCCTTAATGAAATATTCAATGTTTACTAGATGGGATAAAGTTGAGTGATGACGCCTGAAACCAAATTGGTGGCCTGATATTGTAACGTCATAGCATTCACTTGTCGTCGGACCGCACAAGGCGCGGGCCGGGGCGTGGGAGGGGGTGGTCCAGATGTGGGGCTGGCGGTGCATCCGGAGCGGCCGCTCCGAGGGTGGAAGCCAGCGGGGAACATCCGGCGGTCAGCTAGCGCAGAAGGTCGGGTGAGGACAGATCGTCTGCAGCTGGTCGGCGGACCCCTTTGTGCGCCCGGCCCAAAAACTCGGTAATGAGGTGACGCGGTCCGCGGGTGTTCAGCGTGTGAGGTCTGTCACGTGACTCCTCGCTGGAGACGCCGGTGGAGTGTTGGCGATTGGGCATTCGAGTTTGGGCCGAATCGCGGTGCGGAGGCATATGCTGATCCGTGAGGGGTAGTCGCAGGTTGCGAGGGTGGCTACAGCAGATGCCAGGAGTGCTACAGGTTAGCACGCTGGGTCAGGCTGAGGCGGCTTGCCTCAGGAACGGTAGTTTCCGGAGGAGGATGTAAATATTGTAACATGAAGTAATATTAAATAAAACTTGTACAAAGAACTCCGTGTCTGTGTTGTTCTTCACACCATGACTACGTCATAATATAATCTTCTTAAACTCCAAATACCACTGTAGTCTATAGTTTATATTTTTTCCATGATTTTACAGATGTTGCAAATCAGGGCAATCGGTCTATAGTTAGTACTTCTTGATTGATCTTTCCCTGGCTTTTGAATTGGAATGACAATTGCGGAGGTCCATATTTTGGGAAAAACATTATTTTCCCAAATAAAGTTGTAACTTTTGAGAAGAGTTTCAAGACCATTAATTGGTAGTTTCTTGAGAAGAATATAAGGGATGTTATCAGGGCCAGGTGTAGAGTCTTCGAGAACTTTGAATATAGCCTTTAGTTCATTTAATGTAATGGGATCATCGATGTTGTATTGAGAGCACAGATCTTCATAGTCAGTTAAAAGTTCATGTTCTTTCTCATTCTTAAAATTTTGGAAGGCCTCAAAATAATTTAGAGTGCTAGAATTATTGGTAAAATTGTTAGCTAACTCGTTAACAATAGCATCAGGATCAATGATAAACATGTTATCTGTAGACTGAAGAAAATTAATTTGATTGGATCTTTTTATACCTTTGATTGCATTAATTTTTTCCATGATTTTTTGATATCATGATCTTTGGTAATTTTAGGGACAAAGTTGACCCAGGATGAGATTTTGTTTTCTTTGACTTTCCTTCTTACAGCAGCTCTCATTTTTTTGTATTCAATTTTATTTTCTACAGTACCATGTTTTTTGTATCTATTAAAAGCATGCTTGGATCGTTTTATTGCTTCTCTGCATTTTTCATTTTACCATGGGACCGATATTGTCATTTAACCGCCTGGATATCAGATCTTGGTATTTCAACCAGTTAGCTTTGTTGTAATTCAATTTATAAGGATTTATAGTTAGAATTGGTATGCGAATAGGGCTACTGATGTCAATAAAGATGGGAAAATGATCACTGTCGTGCGGATCATCTATGGCGTACCAGTTTCATCTTGGTGCAATTGAAGTGGAGCATAAGGTGAGATCAATAGCACTGAGGCTACCATTGCTCACATTAAAGTGAGTTCGTTGCCCATTATTTAATAGTGTTAGATCAAGCTCTTCAAAGAGTGCTTCAATGGAATTGCCCCTGGAATCATTTGTTTTTGAACCCCATAAGGTGTTTCGGCAATTAAAATCTCCGAGTGGGACAAAAGGTTTGAGGAGTTGTTTGATTATATCTTTGATCTCATTAATTTTGAAGTTGTGGCTGTTAGGTAGGTAAATGTTACAGAAAAACACTGGGTTATGATCTTGAATTATTATAGCTACAACCTCGAAGGTAGATTGGATGTCAAGTTGTTTAACTGTTAAGAACTCTTTAACATAAGTTGGGACACCTCCACTTGCTATGCTGGACGTAGATCGATTTTTATGAAAGGGTTTATATCCTTTTATAATACCTACATGGTTGGCTTTAAAGTTGGTTTCTTGAATGCAAATGATTTCAGGTTTATGGTTTATTCATAATAATTGTAGTCTTTCTAATCTACAATAGAATCTGTTGACATTCCATTAGAGAATATTCATAAAATTTATAGAAAATGTATCATTTTATTCAGACATATCAGATCCTGACTTTTCTGGTAATTGGTTATGTTTCTTTAATTTATTAATTATTCTTGTGATTCTGTTTTTGATCCATATTTCATTTAGTAGGGGGTAAATTTCATTTAGCATTTCAATGATGGATTGTTATTCATCAGTATAAACTTTAGCTACAACGATGGGGTTGTTAGAACCAAAAGAATTTTCAAGAAAGTTTTCCAGCTGTTAATAGGTAAGAGGGAACTTTTCAGGATTATTAGAGATAGTATTTTTAATGGGTGCAATAAGCTCTTCTACTTTCATGATATGAGCATTTTCATGCATGGAGTTGTCATCACTTTCGTCTTGTTTCTTTTTCTTATTTAATTTAGATTTTGTGGATTCATTTTTACGAGTTTGATTTTTGTCATCTTCTGTTTCTAATTGTGATGAAAAATCTGAAGGTAATGGTCTTTTTGTAAAGTTGGGAAACTTTTTCTGTTAATAATAGGTTCTTTGGATATGTTAGCCATATCGACTGATCCGGATGGGTGATGTGATGATTGGGTTGTTGTGTAGTCCGGACATTTGTTTACTTCATTAGGAGCATGTTCTTCAGTTAACTGGGGTGAATTAGGGCACTGTCTGGCAAGATGCCCGGTTGTTTTGCACAGGAAGCAAGCCATATCATCAGTTGAGAGAAAGATTTTACAATTAGTTCATGGAATACTGTTGTTGTTTCAGGGAGTTTGTTTACATCTTCAGGGGCTATAAATACATGTCCCCTAAAGCTCATGATATCGGAAAAGTCAGGGTTAGGTATTCCATCTCAAAAGAACGAAATATTTGATTGAATTTCTATGTTTCTTTTGGAGAGTATTATGGGGAAGACATTTGAGATGATAACCCTTTTGAGTTTATTAATAAGGTGTCTTATGCTTACTATACGATCTTTAATGTTTACCGTACTGTGATTTGCTGTTAGGTTTTCTGCCACTTGTGTACTACTTAAAAACACACATATTCTACTGTTAGATATTCGTGAAACAAACCTCATGTCGCTGGCGTTTATAATGGTTCCAAGTTTAGTAAAGTAGTCTTTCAGAGTTAATCCATCTTGGAACTCGAACACAACAGCTTGTTCTTTGCTGGGGAAGACATCGGTAGATGTAACGTTGGCGTAAGATATCGTTTCATCAGTTTCAGGTTGAACATTCGAAGAAACTGGGGTTATGTTTCCCGTGTACTCAGAAGAATTCGTAACACCAACTTAACAGCTGCGGGAGCAGCTGGGTTAATACACGGAATTATCTTAAAATAGTTCTAATCACTAACAGATTTCAACTCGCGGCACAGGATAAATAAACTTTTCACAAACAGACAGCACAGGGATGGAGACCGCAATATGACCGTCCGGTTTCCAAGCTCGATTACTACTGCCCAACGAAATTTGTTGAGCAGAATTATCAAATTTCTCTCTGAACGAAACATTTAGTGTTTTAAGTATGCATTGTCATTTCGAAACATCATAATATTTTCTTTACGTAAGAGTTAGGTTAACTGGTCCCCTTTTTTTGCTTTAAAATGTTCTGTACTTCACCTATATGAAATTTTGCATATTTCTGAGAGGCTTCCTCTTTATATTGTGGGAACAAACATCATCATTGTGCTTACAGTTCTTGTGGAATATGGAAGATTTTATATATTCGCAATAGCACCATTTAACCTAACCGGTAGGGTTAAGTGGACCAGATATTTAAATAAACTGTGACTGACGTTTTAATAAAAAAAACATTCTTCTACACATTCCTATAACATTTTTTTCCATTAAAATGGAGAAAATCCTAAGTGAAATTGTACTGTTCCAAAATCACGTTAAAATAAATCATAACTTTAAATATTTCCCTGCCGTCGTTTAGTTGGCATGGAAAATGCTGTTGAAACCAAAGCATTTTGATTGGTCATGGAATCAACAGATGTCACTGTTAATTGCAAATCTGCAAATATTACTTGCGAAAAAAATAAAGAGGGTTTCGGCCGGCCCACTTAACCTAACGTTTTAGCGGTCCAGTTAACCCCATAGAACATATTTTCTCTATATGCTCGAAAACATATATGCCACGACGTATTATTATAAACAAAACACACGATTATAAAGCAGAAATAATAACAATTAATCTAGTGTGAATATTTTCTTGTAGTTATGCAATGGCAATAAAATTGCAAAGCAGATGAGTGATAGAAAATACTTCTGATCGTTCAAAGAAAAAATCCCTTACTGAACTCAACAATGAAGGCCTGCAACTAATGAAAATGGCTTAGATTATCATCCCTGTCATTCTAGAATGTCATCCAGTGGAAAAAGCAGGAATCACTTCTCAACAATTTTTTAACAAATCATGGACCATTTAAGTGGTCCACTGGACCACTAACCGGTCCAGATAGCCTTAGTCTCCCCTACTGAAACAAATGAATTGACGTGACGGGACATTGGTGTTTTCTTCTTCTTTTTTGCCATAC
This sequence comes from Teleogryllus occipitalis, assembly GCA_011170035.1. Classification (NCBI taxonomy): domain Eukaryota; kingdom Metazoa; phylum Arthropoda; class Insecta; order Orthoptera; family Gryllidae; genus Teleogryllus; species Teleogryllus occipitalis. Next base: position 101,083 of record BLKR01003772.1, on the reverse strand, counting down.
ACAGGTTAGTGCGTATGGTACTCTCCAGAAGCTCCTTGCGCCTTCTGGTGAGACTTACCCTGAGCGGTTTTTGAAGAGCTGCCCTTCTATTCCACTCAAGAGCTGTGACCACAGTGGCATTACGGCACGGTTATTCGCGTCTTTCTAAGTCGTGCCGCTAGGTGTCGCATGCTCTCGACCGTATCAAGCAGTGCTCCAGATGAAGCGACACCGCCGAGAAAGACGCGAAAAAACCGTGACATAACGTCACCGTGGTGACGGGCCATCAGTGGAATTGAGAGGCAGCTCTGTAACAACAGCAGTGTATGGTAGTTTGCCATTGCTATCGTTAAAGGCGCTAGTTCGCCTAGTTTGATGTTTGATTCAAATTCCAGATAGCGATCCCAAGCAATATTATTCAGTTCTTGAAATCGAAACTCTGGTTGGTACTAAACTGATAGAAGATTTAATTTTGCCAGGTTCGGCCAAGTGCCTTTCCTTGGGACTTGTCTTACATGCCGACAAGCGTCCGCATGCATGCCAGTGATTTTTGGCCCCTCAAAAATCCTACAACTTTGACCGAGTATGAACTCGCGAACTTCAGATCAGTAACCCGGCATGACAACCACTATTCCATCAAAACCGGTGGGACGGACCAATTTTATGTAAACATCCTGGAAAAGTGTGTTTCTTATTCTCTAATAATGGAATATAGTGAAGTGAAGAGTACCACAATAAATATTCCAGCACGACAAAAATACCCCTCCCAAATTATAAACGCTAATATATAACATTTACGTAACTACATTCTCTCGTTGATAAGTAAACAAACCTACTTTATGTGTAACTTTCTAATTTTTTACATTTAATTGTGGGCGCGTACACTTAGTGTCATAAACAGATTTTTTCTCCGGAGGGAGGTATTAACTATTACTTTGCCAGAAAAGTGGATTGGAACTTGTGCCAAATCAATGAGTACAGTATGCGTTTACAAAAATATTTCTGATCAAATACGAATAAAATATCACAAAAACAAATAAATCACGTAGTACAGGAATCATAAAATTGTTTGTTTTGTATTTTTTTCAGAAAACAATCTACCAAAAATGCTTCGACAAGTATAAAAGTGCAGACAGTAAGTATCGTAACAGGGAACTGAAATTTATAGTAATCTAACACAAACGGAATTATACACTCTCACATACATTGTAAAGGAAAATAACTGAAATGACCAAATCTCAGTCCCAATTTCGATTTGGCATTCTCCAAAATCGAATAACAGTAGTTCCAGACACGACAATCGTTTAAAATCATTGAAGAGTAATTTTCTATGGAATAATCTAAACAAAACAACATATCAAAGAATTTACCAAAAATATTTTTCTAAAACCGTGGAAACAAAGTTACCTAAAAGTGAACTAATATTCAAAATTTACTTTTTTAAGGATTTCTGGTCCCAATTTGTCATTCGCAAAAGCACTCAGGTACATCAAATTTAAAAAATCAAACTCAATGGTGTTTTGTCAAATAGTATACTTAGGAATCTGTTCCTAATACATGAAAGGCCTTTTTTGGAATCTAGAAAATGGGTACCAGGTTGTATTACCAGGTTGCATATTAATTTAAGAAACAGTTCCCAAATAAATTAATAAACATTTCCAAGAATTAAGATACACTTACGGAAGTCTACAATGCCAATTTTATTTTACTCTATTGTCTTACCTAAATAATCCATAGTAAAGGCTCCTTGCCTTTAAAACCATAATAAAACATAGCATTTTTATAATCTCGTGCCAACCTGACTTAAAAAATTTTGTTATCCACATTTGATTCAGCACAACAGAAAAAGGCTAATTAACGTCTTTAGTCTCATATCCCCAAAACATCGCAGACCAGTGTTATTTTTAGAATCAATTACAAGATTTTGTGTAAAAACATATTTATTTATGATTAATTCTGTGCCTTAATTTTCAGTTGATGAAATGAGAAAGGTTACTCATGATACGAAGGTAATTGAGGTTAAACGCCCATGTATTTCAAACTACAACGTGTTGAGTCTTAGCAACTTTAACTTTTCAAATATGAGTACGAGTAACTGATTGTTTTGTAGACTAACTGGAAGTTTTAGCAATTATGGATTCTTAAACTGTAATATTGAGGCATTAGATATCCGACTTTAATGTTCTGTGTTGATTTGCATGTGTTTGTGGCCGGGTAATGCCACATGAGTGAAACAAAGTGGGAGAGATTTAACCATAACCTTGTCAGAATAATATAAGTGTCAATTATATTTTATTTTTGGAACAATCTAATATTACATAGGCGTTTAGAATAATGTAATCTCGAAAGAATTGGAATGAAATCGTCATGTATGTTTCCATTCCTCCTAATGGACGATAAATAGAAATTAATACGCTCGAAATGTGAGAAATATTATACAATTTGTTGTTTCTATAAAATGTAACCCTACACTATCTAATGGCAGATAGAAAATCTGTGGCAAGCTTGTGCCATCAATTTCTGTACTTTCAGAAATAGAAAGAAAATAACATTCAAATTTACAATATATTTTATTTTCTACATTTTTATTACCGTAAAAAACAGTTGCAGATTGTGAGTAATGGGAGAAAGTGTAATTTGTGCAAAGTTTTACTAAGCTCTAAATGTTCCAGCGTAACTCGTATACCACATATAGTTAAATTATTAATAATATTTGATAGGTGATATAGGTCATTATATATATTAAATATATTATTAATATTATGTAGATATTTATTTATTTCATCAAATACAAATTTTGCAACACCTATTCTGAAGATAAAAATACTCGCGACTAATACAAAGCCCCTCAAGTCATTAGAAAACCTAAATCTGAGAGTATTGCAATCTTTCAATTTTGTTATGAACCCCAGAAAGTCTTTTAATTCCATCGATGCTGCGAAAATAGGATCTCATGATACAGCTTAGGAAAAAGCTCTGGTGGAGACAAAACCTGCTGTCAGAAGACGAGTTCATACTAAACTATCGAACTCTATACTAAACTATCGAACTTTAGTAATATTTCTTGGCGTAGACGTAAAGCATTCATCTTTCCCTTTTATTTCTTCAGCACTCAAAGAAACAAAGCCGTACTGTATCTCTATTCTTTGTGACCGATGTTTACCGCACGAATAAAACTTGAGTAACAGGCCAATGTAAATTTTGTGTTTTTGTTATTTCATGTCTAAAATATCAGGGATGACGTTATTATTATAGGAATAATAAGTGGGTTCATTGGTTGTGTGTATTTGAAGTTTATGAGTGGTAAGGAAATGGTACAATTTACAACCGTTAGGGTTAGTACTATTACAACCCCAAATTTAGTTTTTACAACTTAAGTCGCCTGTTTGTAAAATGTTGTTTTTAACATTGTTAAAAATGTTTTTGAACGTTAAAAAAGGAAATATATATTTGGGAGATTTATGAGCTACAATTATGTGATATTGTATTTGATTAATATATGTTACAATTGTCACCAATTTAAGTGAAGATGAAACAATAGTGTGAATTAAAGTGTGTTTTCATTCAGGAGATATTATGATAGCAACACCACCAGTTGCAATGCTATCAAGTCTGTAATAACAATATATTTTGTAATAGTGCAGAAAAAACTTTTTATTTGGAATAAGATGAGTTTCTGTGGTGCAACCTATTTCTATTTTGTGAATATGGAGGAAGTGTTCAAATTTTTGATGTTGCCTTTTACTGTTATTGGCATTCTAGTTAAATAATGTGAGCTGATTAGTGTTGTTACTCATTTTGATTATGAATAAGGGATTTAATAATTTGTTGAATTTGCGTCATAGGAGAGGAGATAACTTGAAAAACTCTTGTAGTAACTAATTGGCTGATATTTAGAAAAGAAAAGATAGTAATGTTGTTAATATTTTGAGGTTTATGTGTAGTTAAATGAGAGGTGTTTATTCATGGAGTAGGTGGTGAAGGAAGATTGGGAAGTCACATTTATTATAAGTATATAATTTAGTATGTGCATTATTGTTTATAGGATTATGCAGTGCCTTGGGGGAAGTGTTAGTGTTATTAAATTTAGAAATTTTGTTGTTAAGAATTTGTGTTAAGGACACCCTTTATAATTAGCAGTATGATTTTGGTCGCAATTAGCACATATTGGAGGAGTATTTGACGATTTCTTTCAAAAAGAGTAATGATATTGGTTACATTTTACACATCTGGGAGTTAATTTGCAGTTTGCCTGTGAGTGACTAAATCGTTGACCGTTTTTACATTTGACAGGAAAAAAGCGTTTAGTTCTTGGTTGCACAGTATTTATACATTGAAATATAGTTTTTAAATGTAATATATCTTTACCTTCTTTAGAATTTTGAATAACTAAAGCACATGTTTGAAGAGGATGTTTGAATTTATCATAAAGTCTTCGAACACATATTATAGGGAATTTGAAATGAATCAGTTCATTAAAAATATCAATTTCCGAGATTGACGTAGGAATGTTTTTTAGCATCACTGGAATGCACTTATTAGAGGATCTTGTTAGGTATAAAATTGAATATTGTTCGTTTCAAAGAATTTACGATAATTTCTGAAGTTCTCGATTCTTGTAAAGATTTTGATTTCATTATTGCGAGATTTAGTAAAGAATTCACTATGCACAATTTTGGAGGCGTCTTGAATTAAAAATCGATAGTTCTTTCCTATAACAATATTCGGCGGTTCTTTGGCTTCTAGTGATTCTTGTGGTTCATTTTCAGTTTCAGAAATTTGATTCAAAATTTCGTAACGAGAATGCGTAGCCACTGAGTACGAGTGTTTTAATGACCTCAAACGTTTTGCCGGATTTGATGTTTGAAGGGGTTGTTGATGCGAGATGGTGTTGTTAGAGAGGTCTCTCTATATATTCGTGGAAATTGATCACTTCTAGGTACTTCTACGATGACAGAATCTTGAGGTAACTTATTGGAAGTTGAACGGCGAGAAGAATTTGCAAAATCTTGAAAATCCATACTTTGTGAATGTTCAAAGTTCATGTTGTTTTCTGGTGTAGAAGCTTCATTGTAATTTTGATAATTCCCATTCTGCCTAAGAGGATCTTGAGGCAATTCAATGGAAGATGACTGGTAGGAATAATTTGGATGATGTTGAAGGTTCATGTTTTGCGGTGTAGAATGTTGAAGAGTTCATGTCGTAGTGTGTAGCAGCATCATTACAGTTTTGAGTATTACCATTTTTGCATGGTATTGTACGTCTAGTTATGACACTTTTATAGTGTTCCTTATCCAAATATATATTCTAACACACCCACCTACTACCTTCCACACGGGGTGAGGGCGTGATAGAATGAATGCTCGTGAAGCGAGCTTAAAATTCTCAGGAAGCAGGATGTTTTGGGTATGAGAAAGGTCTGAACCCTTGACACAATGAATCAGATAAAACACGAATAAAAATGAGCATATTGTGGCGTCATACGGGTGTAATCAGTACACAGACGAGAGTGGGTGATAATAACAGCAGGTTTATTCACCATTTTGACCGTAGTTACAAATAACCAATGCACTGTACACAATTAACTAACTAAATAGACCCCACTGCTAGGAGAGATATTTACAACGGCTTCCACACCGCAACATACTACCTAATGTTTCGCCGTGCGTAGAACCGCCTGCCCTGAGACCGACTACATGTCTCACTAGTCACGACAATAACTGCCGGCTCCTTCGCAGCGTCCACGCTCGCACCTCTCACAGACGACCTACGCTGCCGCTACCGCTGTTTCAAAGAAGAAGGAGATATTGTTCTCACAGCCCTTAAATAGCCCTCGTGACACTGCCCGCCACCTTCATTGTCTCCGCCCTAACGCCCGCACCCCACCCCCCCCGCAAAACCCGTGCGTCATAGCTTCTGTCTTTGTTTACGCATCCGGTACACACCGCGCCACGTGTCCACGCTGTTTTTAGCGACACGACGCTACAATATATTCAATAAAAAAATTACAGTGACGCAATTTTATAACACGATAAAGCACTTTCAGTAATTGGTCACTAAAAAAAATAGAACAAGGCAAAACAAGAAAATAGGTGTCACCTCGACTGCCTGAACACATTTTCACCAACTACAATTTACAATTTGCTCATTCCTCTTTCTGAATGTTCATCTACCAAATTATTTTACTCTTTTAACCTCTAGTTTTTCCATTCACGGCTTTTAAAATGAATTTTATACTTGTTTTACGGAATCCCGTTCACAGGTGCTAGCCTTGGGCTTTGCACTCACTATAACACTGAACTTTAAAGAGAAAAGAACAATAAAACATAATATACACGTAACTTAAATCTGACCCCTTTACATATAACAGAAAGCAATTACTTTTAACATGCTACAATAAACTGTGACTTTTCCAGATAACATCAACTGTACAACATGTGAAAATCATGAATTATTTACGTAAAATTGTACAAGGTATGGCCTCTTTGAACGAATTCAATGACACGTGTAGTAAATGAACTTGCAACTGCCACTTACATCGTTCAGAATACTTCTCCCACCTATTCTGGACTTTTCACCCACTTTTAACACGAATTGTCGTGTATTTACGGCTATTCTCTTTCCCCAACTGATCGCCGCATAAAAGTTGCCAGTCCTTTTACCTCAACAGCTCCGCATCGCTCGCCTGTAGGTAACCTTGGCGATTTTCTGCCGCTCGCAGCCCCGCGTAGCCTCTCGTCTTCGCTTGCTGTCCCATGGCGTTCCCAGTTTCCTTCTCTCAAACTCTGGACTCCGTTACGCCTACAATTTCCACACCTTTCTCCCGTTCTCCGGACTCGCACGATTTTGGTTCCAGTCCAAATCTTTCTCACTTACGCTTCATTCTTCCTGCAGTCGTCCTTCTTCTGCCGCGCCTCGTACAAGCTTGTTCGCGCTTCCAGCCTCGAATAATTAATGTTGCTGAAGTTATGTTTTAAATACTCGGCCTACCTACCACACCTTGTGCGTGTGTGGTCTCAGCGTGCAATATGAGATGCTGGATTTAGTTAATGTCCTAGCTAAAGTACTCGGCGTTGCTCGGGCATTTATTACTGTAAATTATTATACAGGAAGAGGAATTCAATATTTTCATGTTCTGCGGCGAGACCTACCTCTATCTCTTCCATTGTATCCTTCTCCGTCCTACTCCCTGCCATGCTCTGCCCGGCCACGCCACGATAGCTGTCTTCTCTTGACCCCCATTTGGAAATTTCCGGATTACCTCGCTCACTTTTCCACAAATAATTACATTTTTCTTATTTGACGTTCCAGCTTCTAAACATTCACTTTATAACTAAAAACAATAAATTAATCTAAACTACAAAATAAAATACTTGTAGACTCACATGTATAATTTTTGTGGAGTTTTATATAATATTCCAAGACTATCAATAAATTGTCACGTTGTAAAACTTATCCTATTTTTAAATTTTTTCTTCTATTGTATTCATAAAAAATCTTGAAATTGATCTCTCAACTCGTGACCTTGAAGGGACTTCCTGCTTTAAGCTATGTATAACATGCGGAAGTTCATGCACGAGTACTGTAGTATGCAGATCCGGAGTAATAGTTACAATGTCATAACGTAATTGATGAATCATAATCATAAAAATAAATGAAAATATTTGTATCTATTTTGAAACATAATTACCAGTTTGTATAATTCTGAAGACAAAAAAATATATGTTTAATGTCCTATGTGCTAGTAATGTGTAGTATAAAACTTATTTGTTCAGGTAAATCAATTTATCAAACGGCTCATTCATTAAAAAACCAATGATCCACCAACATGACATTATGTGTAAATAATAAATTGACAATACACTGATCCACATAACAAAATAATATCATTATTTTATCTCAAATGATACAGATTATGGATCCTTAAATATGAATAATAGAAACCAAAGACTCCCAGATATTATTTGCTTAGACAAAAATATTTTTAAACAAATTAATTTTTGCTAAAATTTTTTTAGAAAAATATGAATGAACTCATTCATTGGGAGCAAATGATATACAAAACAACTTTACAGATTAGTCTTAATATGTAAATGATCATTCATAAATTACACACCACTGTTCAAACTTCCTTCGCACATTGAAGAAAAAATTAGACTGGATGGACTGAGAACATATATACACGTTTTCCATTTTACCATTTTGAACCTAAGAACTGTGTAAATAGTCAAAGTGAGAGTCCTAATGAACAACTGCCCTACTACTTAGAGAATTATTCACATTTCTCCCTTCTTGCAGTATTATTTTCAGTGGGGCGAGTGAGTACTTCAGCAAGTCGATCTTCCCTCTGAGTAGCCGATTCAAAAATTTAGTAGACTGCCCATCTCTTGGCATTTGTAATCTGTTTTCACAATTGTGACACTCATTTCGTCAAACAATTCAGTTGTCACAAATTTCTAAAAAAAAAGACGTTGTATAGATTGTATACGATATCAATATTTTGTACATTGTATACTATTGTATATTCTGTACTGTATATTATTGTACTTCTTATTCTCTCAACCTACCTCAATTATTAAACACTTTCAAACTCACAATGATTTCTTGCCACTTTGTATAAAAAACGGACAAAGAGCTAAGCCTGAACATTGACATTCTTTACCACTTCAGTAATGGCGTTCTTTCAAATGTTCACACAGGGACATTACATAACCTTATTCAAACCCCAATGAATTTCGTAATAATTCTGGTCATTGATGAAATCAGTATGATGAGATCTTAGACGTCATCCTCTGGTGGCGCGCAGCTAAACTACTGGCATTGATGCACTCTTAAATCTGTGATGTAAAGCTAGGCGAAAAATGTCTAGAAAAGTAGATATTTTGAAAATATATTACTGTTTATGTTTGTAAATCAACTATAGTACCCGAGTCTTTAAGGCAAATATACCGACACTAGTTCCATTTGCTCACCACGTGCAGCACTAAAATAAAATTTACTAGACCGATAACGTCTGAACAAATGGTCCAGATTTTCGATCTGTAAACGGCATTGGACTCCTTTTAAAATAGAATTCACGCTACGATGCCGTTTTTCAAAAATATTTCAAAAAAAAAAGACCGAGACCGAACTTTCAGACAGGCAAGCTGGGCAGTCAGTTTAAGCTTTCGTCCCATTCAGTCTCAATATATTTTTCTCTACTTATCAAACTAGTGATGCTGTAACACAACCAAACGGTCTCATATCATCTGTAATAGTCGTATAAAACTATATATCTTGTTCACATATTTCCGTCTTCATACCATCAAAAAGTTATTTGAGGCACTACTCAAAATATCAATTCCGATTTGGAAACTGATTTCAAAAATAAAATTGAACTAATTGTGTAGATATCACCAATATTCCATGTCCTAACATCTTATTTTACATACATTTTACTTCTAAGATCTTCCGTTATCATTCCACTACCAGAAAGAATGAGCCGAAATTACGCAAGAGCTCTTTTATCCTGCAACTCGATTTTTGATCTCAAAACGGCGTTTGTCTCCTTGATAGACTTCACCTGATGAATCTGTTTTCCCAAGTAAAATTTTAAAACTGTTTTCGTACTTTCGGACAAAATTGAAGAAGTGGTAAAATAGCGCGCAGGCGAGATGCATCCTGAATCCAACACTGTAACAAACATTAAAATCTAATATTAAGAATCGTGACATGTCCCAACTTACTTAGTAAGTTATATTGATATAAAATGATTCTGTTATATTTGTATAAACTTGAAGATTGGAATAAGTAATTCCCGGCGCGTCATTTTGATACAAACTACGTAAATGATAATATAAAAGGATGTAGTGTAAATCATTGTATTGTGACATATATATGTATTTTTTAATGCATTAAATTGTCATGAAAGCAATACAACTTTAACCCTTAGACAGGAACACCACACTAGAAGAGGAATATCCGTCTATAAGGGGGATAAATTATGTTTTGTTATACAGTTCGGCAACTTTTACATTTCTACATTAAGATACCATTTTTCTAAACATCGTACACGCTTATCAGTAACATTTAATCGGGTAGCAATTCAATTTATAAGATTTATATACTACTAGTAAAACGTAGCATACCAGTCACTGATAAACCTCATATTAGAGAATCAGAATGCAAACGTATTAAATCGGCGATCCTCATCTAGGTGTCGAGAATAGGGATGCAACATTGATGTTGATATTTTCAAAACATAGATTTTGTATAGACACATGAACATATTTCGTAAAAAATGAAACATTTATGAAACCTGATGTTTATTATCGATGTGCTTGATGAGTTGTTGTGAATGAAAAGAATCGATAATCACAATTTTATAAAAAAGTTAAAATATGAAATAATATTGCATTATACCACTGTCAATACATGTGTTCGAATAAAGCGAAATTGTAACATCCTCATCCAGTAGACTATCTTCAGCCCAAGAAATGACCCCATTTTTCTGGCATTTCCTACGTATGTCCTACCGTACGCAGAGAGGCGGCCAACGCAAGCACTCTAGGTGTAAGGTCTCTCGCCCACCTTCCTGTACCCATTTGAGGAAGTTGTGACTCCATAAGATGACCCTGGGCGATAGTTTTCAGGCTTAGTTTCGCTGTTATTCTTTTTACTTTCTTTTGCCGTTTTGTCTAAATCGTAATTATAAATTAACAATCACGGCCACTGTCAAAACAAATTATCTTCCGCACGAACTTGATCGATATTTCTAAACCAGGTTTTTGAAAGATGTTTTAATTTTGAACATTGATATTTGCATTTGTATTACTTGAGCATCATTCCTTCGCTTTTCTTGCTATCCGAAACTGGGAGGGGACGCGCCGATAATTCAGCGAGTTCTTCCCTAATAATGGCAAAATGTACGCATGAAAGACGGGTATCAAACACACTGTTCAGTGCGATGATGTCTATTTGTCGGCTCCAGTCCCGGTCAAGCAGCGGCTGTGAGCATCTCTCCTTTCATCTGCAGGTCCCAATTCTTCGCGGGTCTAAACGCGCAGAGAAATAGTACTAGAACATAGATCGCAAGCCATCCCTTGTTAGACCTATCTGGATATACACAGCAATAGGATGCTAGCAATTTGTTCATTGCTCACTCGGACTCGAACTGCCTTTTTCCTTTTGTTTGTGATATTGTGTACTAGTTATTCAATTGTGCCACTTACACCCTTTTCTTCCGCTTCATTCTATCATTCCAAGCATAATATCCTTTTCTAGAGATTTTGTTCGACTCATAGTATGTCAAAAATATTTTATTTTCCATTTTTTGGCTTTGGCTTTTAGAGAAAGTTCTGTTTTCTTTTCAAAATTTCGGCATTTATCTTTTTGCCCTCCCATTGTGCGTTTAATATTTTCTTCCGTGTCCATACTTCAAAAGCATCTTCCTTTTTTCGGCCTATCTCAATGTTCAGCTTTTACACCCACACAACAGGATTAGAAATACCATTTTCTCGATTATTTGGATTTTGGTCTTACGCAAGGCTTGATTTCTGACGGAACACGACGGAACCGCGTTCCTGTATCTCGCTGATAATTATTACATTATATTATAAATATATAATTATTTCTATTAAATTAATAAATCATTTTGAGCGCGTTCCGGGACCTAAAATTTTAGAAATCAATCACTTGATATGCCTGCATATTTTATGAATTTGTGTAATTTTCTTTCCGCTGCTTTTTCTAAAATTATTCCTCTCTTTAGTTTTTCTGTACAGTATCCAGAATTTGTTATTGTAATTCATAAGTATTTAACTTCGCCTGCCATGTATATCACTTCTCCGTTGATGTTCAGGCTTCCTTTTTTACCAGTTGACATAAATGTTGTTTTCTTTAAATGTAAGTTCATAGAATATTTAAATTTTATATTAATAATATAGTTAGCTATCATTATTACATAATTCAGAATTAAGTACAAATAAAACATCTGCATAATTTTGATGACATAACATTTTTGCGTTTTCTCGAAAAGGAGTAAAGTGGACATGTCACGTTTTGAATGTTTGCTCCTCATTTCGCGCTCCTTTCTATCCAAGCCCAGCGCCGCCAGGGCACGCGCTCAAGTGTAGTCACCCTTCTGAGCTGGAAGCAGGGTCGCACCTCTGGCACACTGCTGTTCTGATAACGTGACTATTCTGACCTCTGCAGACATCTCGCCGCGTTCTTCGGCGGGCTGCGTGCTACACTAGGGCAATTCGATATGCCCAAGCGTAGGAAGAGGGCGGTGAGCAGTTTTCAGTGGGCGAGAACATTGTGCAGTGACGAAGTGGAGATTATATTTACTAAACAAGAATTAGTGGAATCATTCGCGTTTCGTTAATTATTAGTAACCGAGTATTATATATGAACAAAATAATAATTCAAACAATAAATAACAATTATAAAAGTATATTAGTTTAATAAACAGTTTGTGAGATATTATTAACTAAAATAACTTATTTAGTCGACATTTATGGATGGTAAGCTATTGTTTTTCATTGAAAATACAGGTATAATACCCTTATAACCTTTATGGACGTCCATACCGTTATAGACGTCCTATAGAGGTATTTTACCGGTATAAAAGAACATAGGTATTTGAAAAAGGTATGTAAAATACCGGTATTTTACCGGTATCTAATACCTTTTCGGTCCCTGCCTATTCCTCATTGCCAGTTTACACTCCCTGGTCATATTTCGAATGACCCGGAACATTTCTTTAGGTCTCCTTTTGTTGTTATGTTCTTCCACTTCTTGGCATTTTTCTTTTTTTATTTATTTGTTTAACGTCAAAAACAGTTAAAAACTTCGTGTGACGTGCTATATTTCTTGAAGAAACTTTTGTTTATCTTGTCTTGGTCTACGCTGGAATACCCTGCTGAGTTCTCTGACTTGTATCCTTTGCTTTCTTAGCAGAGAAATATAATACTTGAAAAGAACGAAACATTAGGACTTTATTATTATTATTAATAATAATAATAATAATAATAATAATAATAATAATAATAATAATAATAATAATAATAATAATAATAATAATAATAATAATCACGCGAATGGAGAGGAATCGAAGGTAAAGTGTAAATACTCGTACTATATAATCCTTCGAATCTTCACTTCGATGACTGAGTTTCCAAGATTTATAACAATTGTGAGACTCCATCTTTATATTTCACGGTGAAAATCTTGAAATATCTCTACAGGTCTGATTCAGTTTGCCCATTGTGAAACCATGGAGCAGGTTGTTACTCTAGGCACCGGGCCCCAGGCCGCCGGGTTTGGCCGTTCGGCCGCGTCGAGGGAACCCCCACAAGGTTCGGGTGACGTAACTGGGGGGTCAGGTATTGTTTCCGAAATTTCACTTTACGCCGCTCCTATTCATCCGATTTGCATGATTGACACGGCGTTGGATTCAGGAAGCACGTCGTCATCGCGCTATAAGCCCACATTTTTTAATTTCTTCCCAAAACTATAAGAAATCATTTAAATTTTTTTGAAATATTTTTTGAAAAAAAACGGCATCGTAGCGTGAATTCTATTTTGAAAAGGAGTCCAATGCCGTTTACAGATCGAAAATCGGACAATTTGTTCAGACGTTATCGAACTATTATCCGAATAAAAGAAGAATGTGGTTGACAGTTCCCGGTAACATGGTGACGTCAGCTCCGTAACCTAGGCAACAGCGAATCAGAAGTATCGCCATTTGCCCGATGTTGTCACGTTTGAACTGCGAAATGAATCGCGTATCCGGAGTGCTGCAGTTTATCGGCTGAGCGTCGACGTGTGTTGAGCTTACAGTGTCCAAGTGTATTGTGAGAGCGGGAATTCAGAGAAGCGTGTTCTGTTAGATTTGTTGTATTTTTTCTCCTTGTTATTGTTGTTTGTTATTGGTGTTTTTTTATCGTTTTGTTCGTGCTGTCATTAATTTGACATGTCAGAAGTAAGTGACAAACGCGGCCGAGGATTCATTCCGTAATGCAGTTTGGGAGTAATTGGTGAAGGATGAGAAAATGTAAGTTCCTTATTTATTTTCTTTCTTTTACGTGTTACGATTTTTCCCGATTCTGACAGCTGTTCGTCTTATTGTTCAAAGCACGTGGTAGAGCGCGCAGTACGCGGCAACGCCGCCCCCCTCCACACCGAACTGTCAACCACATTCTTCTTTTATTCGGAGTATAGTAAATTCCGTGTGATAGTGCTGCGATCTGTTGATTTTCCTATAAGTATTTTTCGGTGCATTTAGCCTTAAAGGATGCTAGCACAAAAGTTTCATCGGCATTGGTTCTGTGAATTTAGATATTACCGCGCTGGAAGACAACGCACTTCTGTCTATATATATATATATATATATATATATATATATATATATATATATATATATATATATATATACCGTTATAGGTTAAGGTAGGTACCTTTAAGGTATATACCTTTTATATAAGACACTAAAACGATGAGACAACAAGGGCAAGAAATACATTACTACAAAGTGACCAGAAATTATAAAAGATTATAATAAGAGAATGTGCGGAGTTGATTTACTCGATATGCTACTAAGTCTGTATCGAATATTTATCAAATATCGAAAGTGGACAGTACGTTTAATATTCCATGCCATTGATTTAGCTGTAGTAAACAGTCATTTTGAATATAGAAGAGACATTGTCATTGCCAAAACAGCGACACCTGCAAAAGATACATTAGATCAAATGGAATTTAAAATGCAGTTGGCTGAGGAACCGCTAAAGGTAAGCCAATGCTTAGTGAAGAAAAGAGGGAGGCCAAGCAATGACAGAACATCCACATCCCCTGTTCGAAGTACTAAGAAAATTCTTCTGGAAAGGTTGCCTCCCAAAGAAATAGGACATGATAGAATCGATCATTTTCTCATTTATGATGAAAAATTGTGGTACGAGTAAGAAACTGGACTACTCTGGAAAATCTAATGTTTTTTGTGAAAAATGCAAAGTTCATCTGTGCTTCCAAAAGAGAAGAAACTCTTTTTACAATTTTCATAAAAAGTAAACATAAAAAGTAATTGGTTAATAACTGTTATTTATGAAAATAATATGCTCTACATATCATTGTAGCTTTAGCGACCTTTGAGACAAGATGGTCCCTTCTATTTAAAACCGATATTTTAATTTTGGGGGTACAATACGTGAAGGCCCTTCGGCATTTTAAAATTCTCAAAAAAATGGATCCATCGATTTTGATTAAATTTTGTTGTTGGATAGAGCGAAGAACGTTTAAGAGAATGGTGCAGGTCTCATTTTTGTTGAAAACTCTGTTATTTCGAAAAATCCAATACTTCAGATTTTTCAGAGTCGTCCCTAAACTACAATTATGAAGACAAACATTTTTTCTTAGTAAAATATGTTCATCAAAAACATCTCTAAATAATGTCATTGGTATAATGTCAATTTTTCGATAATACAAATATTTTTGGTGACATTTTGGGTCATAGGCAATTTTTATTTTATTTAAACCATTTTTTCTTAAAAACAGCACGAATTTGTTTGATTAGTTTATATATTAGATACCCTAAACGCTTAATTTTGAACCAAGAATCACGTTATTCGAGCCACGGGTTCCGTAAATATCATAAGTTGTGTAAATCGCATGTATAATACAGCGAAGATTGAAGACATGGTGATCATTGTTGTACTTCTGGAAGTATACAACAAGACGAGTTTTATTGAATATCCAGTGAATGCCTGGGTGGAGTTTGGCCAAACTTTCAGAAATTATAGAGAAAAATATTTAGATCAGGGCAAAATTAGTCACGGCGCGGGGGAATTTATGTAGGGCTCGGAATAAATTATTATCCAGTTTCATAGCATAGCGGATTAAGAAAGAATTGAAGGAGCGACTGAAAATGTAAGTGACGTCATCACGAGTTGAGAAGACGAAAAATAAAGGTTTTTGGAAAAAGGAAAACAGGAAAGGGGAATTCGGTAATGTGACGACTACAAAATGAAAGCTAGTAAAATTATGAAACAGATAGTAAGACGCAAGATGCCCGAAAACAGTGAAAATGTAAACGTTTTCGAACATTTCTTATGGTGATGGGTATGTGTTTAATAAAAAGACAGCCACTTGACCAACAATGTAAAATGTGTTACAGACAGAAAAGAGTTCGGTTTTGATGAGGATCGCACGCGTTTGGATGCTGAGTTAAATTTTTGGAGAAATTTGCTTTTTACATTACAATGGTATATTGTTTCTTGTTTCAAGATGCCATTGTAATGTAAAAAGCATTTTGTTTTAATAAATGAGTTTGTGATTGTCTATAAAAAGTAATTATTGGAACTTTTATTAAGTAAAGTAGGTTGCTCTGAACGAGATGTTGTGGGTCGCGGAAGTGTCGTGCAAAAGAAATTTCGCGGAAGTGTCGTGCAAAAGTTTTTGAGTTATTTTCGGTTGTATAACATCAATTGTTTAAATTAGGTCGAGCTAAAATTCAATTTAATTTATTTAGAAATTCACGAAAAAAATCCGCTTGGACAGTATTCACGCAAGTTAGGCGCAGGAAACAGGAGCGTCGCAAAATATAAATACGTCGCGAAAGAAAATAGAAGTAACGTTTAGGGAAGACACGATTAATGTAAGGAACAATGAAGGGAAATATATTTGGTAATTTTTAAATGAGCGAGTGTACATGGGATCTGATGGCAGCTGAACGGGAACTGCGTGCAGGAAAAATGCACGTTATAACTAGCAACGACGGGCGCTGACAGGAAGTGACATCGCTGCAAAAAGGGAAGTGGCACGAATTGTGCAATTACTGTTTTTTTTGTTGTTTGTTCACGCGCAAGTCTAAAGAAAAATTCTGTCGAAGACCAGTCATGATATTAGGTTAAGGATAAGATAAAAAAAATAGGGGTCACGACAGAATGCGCATTGTGATGAATGCATGAGATTTTCGCATTATGTTTTCAGTGTGCATGGTTGTATTTCTTTTTTCTGTATGTTTATGTATTTGTGTTGTCACGTTTTCGCAAGCCGGAGAGGCAGATTGTGTTTATGGATAGGATATAAGCAAACAAAAAATCCGAAATTAAATGTATGAGCATCCCACATGGCTCATAATTGCCTTGAATTCATGTGTTTTTATTAAATAGTTGTATAGAATTTGACCCAGGCACGAACGAAACGGACCCTTACCTCAACTCCGTATGAAGTGAGCGCGCGGACTACGACCAGGTAGATTGTGAATGATTATTCGAGCTAGCAGAGGTACGGGCAACCGATAAGCGAAGGTATTGTGGCACCCATTTGCAAGTTAGAGCTAGGCAGGGCAAAGATAGTGCACGTGACGAGTAGAGAGAGAGAGAGAACATTAGAACCCGTTGCATTGGCGCACCAACGTGGGGGGCGTCGTGATCGAGGAGGAGTACCCGTTGCATAGGCGCACCAACGGGGGGGGGCGTCGTGATTGAGAGGGTACATTAGAGCCATTACAATATGTTCATCAAAAACATCTCTAAATAATGTCATTGGTATAATGTCAATTTTTCGATAATACAAATATTTTTGGTGACATTTTGGGTCATAGGCAATTTTTATTATATTTAAACCATTTTTTCTTAAAAACAGCACGAATTTGTTTGATTAGTTTATATATTAGATACCCTAAACGCTTAAGAGACGCTGACGCTTAAGAGAATGCTGCGGGTCTTATCCTTTTATTAATTTATTTTACGTCAAAAAGAGTTAAAAACTGTGTGCAATTCCTACCCTGTCATATACTAATTGAATTTTGAATACGGAAGAAAATGAGCGTTTTTGGCAAGGATTGTTAACAAAAGTATTCGTTCCGATGTAATAAAATACATTTACAAGGGTAAATCAGCAATACATTTAGGCGGTTATCCCTCATCATGTCCTTGTCAAGGAATAATACTTCCTGACGCGACAACATGGAGAACGATAACTTGAATTATTATATTTCTCACTGAATTCTAGAAGACGTGCACAGATAATGAAGTTACATTTATGTCCAGAAGCAAAACAAGGAACCATCTCAGCGTTAACTCAAAGGATCAGGGAAACTGGACGAAAAAGTTGGTCGAGATAGGGGTCATTGGCCCAGCGGCTTCGGTACAATGCTTCTTACAGGTTGTTCAGAATTATACAGTCCAAATGGTAAATAATACATTCAATATCACAGTTAATATTAATGACCTTTTTATGCTCTGTATAGTCTCTAATTGTATAGAAACAGTTGTGCAGCAAAAACGAATTTACTTGGAATTTTAACTTTTCTATCGAATTTAACCGTTTAATGTCATCTGGTAATGTGTTGTAAAATAATTTACATGTATTGTTTGCGAATTTTTTGTAGTAAGCTGTTGATACTGTCACCTAATGGATATGATTACTACGTTGAGTGTTATAGTTGTAGACTTCGGCGTTTTCTGAAAATATATCCCCGCCCTTAAGCAAGTCATTTCTGGCAAAAAGCACTGATGTATTTATTTATTTATTTAGTCAAAAACAGTCAAAAACTGTATGCAATGTATGGGGGAGAAAATCATCTGCGCACGCTTTCTTGAGTTTCAGAATCCCTTCCCAACAATTTAACTATTAATAGTTGATGTTTAATTTAATGAATGAGTTTAATGAATGAATTTAAATATTAATAGTTGATTGATTCGTAAATCAAAAGACAAGATAGTGGTTAAATTCCTAGATTAATAAAAAGAGGCTTATAAGAATCACGTGGGTGGGATTTGGTTATTATTCGTACAATTCGTTTTTGTAATTTAAAAGTCTGGGAGCTGTAAGTTGTATATTCCCAGAATATTATGCCATATCTCAGGGGGGAATGAATTCGCAAAATGTACCCAACGAGCAGTAGAAATTGGCTCACTGAATTTGAAAGAATTCTGAACGCGTAGCATAATGAACTTACTTTTAAGTTCAATTCATTTAAATCGACGTTCCATTTGAGGTTTAACTGAATTGAAAGGCTTCAACATTTTGTTGCCTTAACATCAGTCAATTGTACACCGTTCATTTTTCAATGGAGTACATAATTGTTTATTTGAAATGGAAAACTGCATTAAAACCGTTTTCTTTTTATTTACTTTATTAATTTAATCTTACGGAATCAATTTGAAACATCTGAAATTGTACTATTTACGGTTTCTTTATTCCAAAGAAAGTTTGTATCATCCGCAAAGAGATCTGTTCTTCCGTTTCGAATAGTTGAGAGCATATCGTTTACGTATAGTAGGAAGAGAATAGGGTCTAAAATCTATCCCTGAGGAATTCCCCGTGCAATTGTCAAAGAGTCGGAAATGTGTGTACATAATGTTCCACCATTCTAGTAATAAAATTACCACACTCTTGAGATCGTCGTGTAAGGTGCGAACATAACCAATCTAGGGCAATAACACGGATTCCATATGAAGGTAATTTTGAAAGTAAAATGTCATGACCAGTGACGTCAAAATCTTTTGAAAGATTTAAAAGTAATCCAATAGATGCTACATTTTGATCCAATGATGAGACATCTTTAAGGAAAGAGAATATGCCTGCTTCCGTAGATTTTGATTTTCTAAATCCATATTGGCAATCTGAAGGCGCGTCGTGTTTACAGAGAAAGGTTTCTATTTGTGCGTAAAAATTCTCTCTAATATTTTTGAAAAAATTGACAGAAGACAAGTAGGCCGATAATTTTGAATTTCATGTTTGCTGCCTTTTGTAAAGATTTTATCTGTTTTGAAAATATCTGGAAAAGTTCCGGTGCATAAGGATACATTAAATTTGTGAGTTAACGGGTGTATAATGGCAGGCGCACAGGTCTTCAACAAACAATTTGGAAATTCATCTAAACAGGTAGAATATTTATTGTTTAGTTTACCGATTATTTTGAGAATTTCATAGAAAGAAGTTTCGTAAACGAACATCGTGTCTATAATTTTTGGAGAAATGTCTGATGTTGAATTTTGTGGCTGAAGACCCTTAATGAGATCAGCAGCAATTCTCGAAAAGTGTTGGTTAAAGAGACTAGTCAGTGTCGCCGGATCGTTCACATTTCTACCGCTATATTTTCAAACAACATTCTCTACAAGGTATCAAGTTGATTTGGTTGTATTTTTTATTATATTCCACATTGCTTTTGTTTTGTTACTAGCTGAAGTACCCGGCGTTGCTCGGGTATTTATTACAGTAAATTATTTTACATGAAGAGGAATTCAATCTTTTCATGCCCTGCGGCGGTACCTACCTCTATCTCTTCCATTTAATCCCTTCTCCACCCTACTCCCTCCCATGCTCTGCCCGGCCACGCCACGATAGCTGCTTTCTCTTGACCCCCATTTGGAAATTTCCAGAATACCTCGCTCACTTTTCCACAAATAATTACCTATTTCTTATTTGAAGTTCCAGCTTCTAAATATTCACTTTATAACTAAAAGCAATGAACAAATCTAAACTACAAAATAAAATACTTGTAAACTCACATATATAATTTTTGTGGGGTTTTATATAATATTCCAACACTATCAATAAATTTTCACGTAAAACTTATCCTATTTTTATATTTTTTCTTCTATTATATTCATAAAGAAAGTTTTGAAATTGATCTGTCAACTCGTGACCTTGAAGGGACTTACTGTTTTAAGCTGAGTATAATATGCAGAAGTTCACGCATGGGTACGGCAGTTGGTGGATCCGGAGTATTAGTTATAGATGTCATAACGTAATTGATGAATCTTAATCATAAAATAAATGAAAATACTTGTATCTATTCTGAAACATAATTACCAGCTTTTATAATTCTGAAGACGACAAAAATATATATGTTTAATGCCCTATGTGCTAGTAACATGTAGTATAAAACTTATTTGTTCAGGTAAATCAATTCACCGAGCGACTGATATATTAGAAAACTAATGATCCACCAACATTACATTGTGTAAATAATAAATTTACAATGCACAGAGCCACATAACAAAACAATATTAGCATCATTATTTTATCTCAAGTGATACAGGTTATGTATCCTAAAATATGAATAATAGAAACCAAGGACTCCCAAATATTATTTACTTAGACAAAAATATTTTTAAACAAATTAATTTTTGCTTATTTTTGTTTTGAAATATATGAATGAACTCATTCATTGGGAGCACTTGATATGTAAAAGAACTTTACAGATGAGTCTTAATATGTAAAAGATCATTCCTAAATTACATACCACTGCACAGAAATTCATCACATATTGAAAAAACAAATTTTACTGGGTTTACAAAAACATAAATTACTTTCCATTTTTCCAATTTGTAGAGGAGAACTGAATAACAGAAACAGAGGAGTCCCAGATTTTTTTTTATTTGCTTAGACAAAATATTTTTAGATAATTTTTTTTCCAATTATTTATTGAAAAATATATATGAATTCATTCATTAGGAGCAAGTGACATGCAAAACAACTGCACAGATTAGTCTTAATATTGTAATGATCATTGCTTAATTACCAACCACTGCACTAAACTTCTTCACATACAGAAGAAAAACGTACAACTGTAATTAATATGAAAAACAACTGTACAGATTAATCTTAATATATAAATCTTAATATGTATCTTAATATGATTAATCTTAATATGTATCATTCCTAAATTACACATCACTGTTCAAATATTGAAGAAAAATATTTACTGGATGGAGTGAAAACATATACACATTTTCCATTTTATCATTTTGAACCTAAGAACTACGTAAATAGTCAAATTGAGAATCCTAATGAACAGCTGCCCTACTACTTAGAGAATTATTCATATTTCTTCTCTTCATACAGTATTATTTTCAATGGGGCGAGTGAGTACTTCAGCAAGTCGATCTTCCCTCTAAGTAGCCGATTCAAAATTTTAGTAGACTGCGTATCTCTTGGCATTTGTAATCTGTTTTGACAATTGTGACACTCGTTTCGTCAAGCAATTCGGTTGTCACAAATTACTGTAAAAGAAGACGTTGTTTAGATTGTATACGATATCTATATTGTGACATACCAATATGTCACTGAATATTGTACAACATTTATTATAAATGGCGTCAATCAAAGGGAATAAATTATGTGAATATGCTAGCATAGCAACGGTAAGCGAGCCGTCGTCAAGGTCAACATATTCATGCAGTGACAATCGCGGAGACGGCTAGTTAATTCTATATAGAATTCTGGGATTGGCCGAAAAAGCAGTTACAGTCGTGAAGGCGGCTAGTTCGTTTTGCAAGAAATTTAGAGATTGGCTAGGTACGAAAGTACATCAAATGTTATCTGCAAATAAACAATCGAAATTATTAACCGAGCTTTGCAGGGCTGAAAGAATACGAGAGACATTCATTCTGACTGATGCCGTGCTCGTGAACGGATCGTACTCCAATTAATGTTAGGAGTTTTTTTTCTTTGGGGACTTGTAAGCATCTACTAGGGAATGGATATTGAGAAAACATCAAAATTTGAACACTAAGTGTGACAGTGGAGCTTAAAATATTTCATGTGAACGAGTTGGAGAGACATTGAGGGCTTGGGCGAAGTTGTCAGTGATTGGACTGGAATGTTAGCAGCAAATAGTTTATTGATCTGATGAACGGTGATTGAAGTGTGCTTCCGAGAAAAGAAGAGAGAAGATGGTGTCTGGAACTGAGGACGGCGGCTTCGGAGATGGATAAAGATGGCCGAAAAAGCGCGCGAAGACATAAGGTTGGAACGGTCATGACAAACGTTTAATTTTATATTGGGTAAAGTTAAACAATATCAAAATTGTTTTAAATTGTTGAATAAATTTCCATGTTTTTGTGAAATGAATATATGACTTTTCATTGAGCCAATTCTCGCAATGAAGTAGCAAGATAGAAAGATATTTGCTTTTCAGGTTCGTCGACCGAGTTAATTTGAGTAATTGCAGTTTATTTCAATATATTACTATACATTACTGTATATTATGTACTGTATATTATTGTACTTTTTATTCTCTCAACCTACCTCAATTATTAAACACTTTCAAACTCACAATAATTCCTTGGCACTTTGTATATAAGGACAAAGCAATGTATGAACATTGACATTATTTGCCACTTCAGTTACGGCTTTCTTTCAAATGTTTACACAGGGACATTACATAACCTTATTTTAACTCAAATTAATATCGTAATAATTCTAGACATTGATGAAATCAGTAGTAGATCTCAGACGTCATCCTCTGGTGGCGCGCAGCAGAACTATTGGCATTGATACATTCTTGAATCTGTGATGTAAAGCTACGCAAAAAATGTCCAGAAAAGTAATTATTTTGAAAATATATTACTGTTTATGTTTGTAAATCATAGCATATAGTACTCCAGGCCTTTAAAGAATGCTAGCACAAAAGTTTCATTAGCATTGGTTCAGTAGATTCAGAGATTACCGCGCTGAAAGACAACACACTTCTGTCTTTATATATTAGTATTGAGATATACAAATTTTCTCTCTACATTAATTTCTCGCAAAGATCTTAGCGTCCGGCTTGCTGGGTCAATGGGTCACGATATATTATAATCCTTATTACCTTTATAATGGATTATAGGATCCGCAGACTATACAGCACTGCTGGGAATCTGAAATAGAATGATTCTAATTCCTAGTTCAATACTGTTTGGATTGACTAAATGAAAGATCACTTTCTTTTCTAAAGAACAAAATTTAACAAAGTTTATTGTTACCTTTTAGCAAACAATATTGTGAATTTAATAAATTATTTTTATGTTAGGCCTTTTATCAAGATATCTTTGAATTTTACAGTTTTATACCGCGGTTAACTTATCTATTCTTCGTTGATGTCCCTCGTAGACTTCTCAGTCGAAATATCTTGCGAGCTTGCCGTAGTCCAAAGTCCCAAGAAATCCTCTTCTGCTCCTATCCAAACTGGTCTCAAACTATCAAAATTATCAGTCCCGATTACGTCCTATGACATAGTCCCGAAATCTATAATTCGATTACCACTCCCGACAAAGTCCCAATTTATGCGTCAATATTACTTCCACATGCAATATCTGCAATATCATTTACTGTCCTTAAAATTTCACGATCTGATAACCCGACTCTGACTATCTGCACTACACTCGCTCCCTCTCACGAACCTACGATCAGTTCAGACACGCGATGCCGGTCAGAATGAATCTTCCTGCTTGATTCATCCGCGAAGCTTCGTATTAAACTCCCTTCTTTTTTTTCATAACATTTGACCGTCCTTCTCTCACCCAGCCAATCCATGCGTTCGTTATATTTTGGTGTAGCTGACCTTTCGATCGTCTAAACTTCTAAATGCATATTCCACCATATAGTCTTCAAATAAATGTTAGTTTATTTTCATGTGACATATCGGTATGTCACAGTATAGATATAAATTTGAGCTCAAATCATCCTGATCGTGTTTCATGATTTTAGCCTCCCTTATGACTTTTCTTAACAATAATTTATATTTTTAAAAGTACAGGAGGAAATCTTGAGGTACGTTTTGATGTTTAGAAATGAAAGAAATAATTCGCTTGTTTTTACATGATGTTCTAATGCCTTCTGCTATCAAAGAATTGCTTTTCCGTGAAATATTTTCTTTTCTTTTTGAAGGGGATTTCAAGTGTGAAAATGAAATGAAAGCGTTCATTTAAATCTCTTATTTTTGAAATTTGAAAAAAATTAAAATTTTCGGTGTATTCCTACAACTACAATTGTGAAGGTACACTTTTTCTTAATGAAATTTGTTCATCGTGATATCTTCAAATAAGATAATGTTGAATGTTTTGAAAATATGACTATTTTTTGTGTAATTTGGCGTCATAATAGGCGCCCGCCTCGAATTTGCTGCGCTTCGTTAAAATAATTTGAGAGGTGTTTGGACACTATTACTTCTCTTATAAAAGAAAGTAAATTAAAAGGAAGTTAATAAATTGAACTTAGAACTAACAAATTAATTCTTTACTTCAAGAAAGTTTGATTGCGCCGACCTGGATGGCCGAGGTGGCTAAGAGCGAGTACCGACTCTGCGCTTCGGTCCGAAGGGTCGCGGGTTCGAGTCCCGCCTTGGGCATGGCTGTTTGTCCCTTGACTTTGTATGTATGTGTTGTCGCGGAGGACCTCGCGTTCTGCTGACCCCAGATCAGAGGAGCCCGCAAGTGTGTTGGTGTCTAGTGTATGGTCGAATATGCGTCCCATCGGGGCGTAAAGGGTAACCGGCTGTCGGCTGGATAAAAGCCCTAGATAAAAAAAAGTTTGATTGCTAATTATGGTATGCTTAGTTTCTGAAAGTTAATAATGACTACTGTGCCTCGCTGTTGAAAAAAAACGTAGGAATGCACCACAGGGTTTACGTTTGAATTGGTTGGGTTTCGATTATATTAGCATTATTTCCAATACCCTCAAGATAAGACAAGATACCCATCAAGATAAGAATACCTACAAGATAAAAATTGAAACTAGTGGTGCTAAAGCAGCACGTATTTTCTCGCCTTTAGTAATAGTTATGTAATACTATTTTTCCACAATTTCACTCCGAATTAATACATCTTAGACCTCATTTTTTGTAAAAATCATTACAAATGGTGGAAAATTTGGTGCGAAAACTTAATATTTTCAAGCAAATATCAACACAAATTTGACAACAAATAATCACTAAATCATATTACAACAATGAGACGTAATTCCCAGAAATTCGCGTGCCACGACTCGGAAATCTATTGTTGCATTCTAATCTGATTTTCCTTCAAGACTAGCACTTGTTATTGTAGTATTTCAAATAGTGTCAAAGAATTCCTTAAAGATTAATTTGTAAACTTATAAAAAAGCTCTAATATAAGAAACGAACAAAGAAATATGAAAAAATATACACATTTTAACTTACATAGAATCCTGTTGCCTCAAAATACTTTTGAAATTACTATCACGAAGCGCAGAATATTTGGAGCGGGTGAATTAGTTAAAAATATACTCATATTTTGAATAATTCAACATGACCTTATTTGAAATACAGGGTCATATGAACACATTTCAGTAAGAAAAATTATTTTTCTTCATAATTGTAGTTGTGGGAAGACGAAAAAAATTGAATTTTTTCAATTTTCGAAATATTGGACTTCAACCAATATGATATCTGCGTCATTCTCTTGAACGTCTTTTACACTATTCAATAACAAAGTTTATTAAAAAACATGAACACTTTTTTGAGAATTCAGAAAATGTCCCAGCAGCTCCACGTAAACAAATCCACAAAATTAAAATATTGGTTTTAAAGCAAAAGGACTGCGACATCAGCCAGATCGACAGGGGAATATTAATTTTGAAGAAAATCGCCTGAACGGTTTAGCCGCTAGCGTTGTTCACGCACGGACGGACACACAGGGGGAGATACAGATATTTTGCCATCAATCGATTTTTCGATAGCACGGACCCACAAAACTTGGATTCTGGATACTTTACGTGTTGAGGATTTTTTTTCTAAATTTTTCAACTATTTATCCCCTTTTTCGTTACCAGGGTCCTGTAATAAGACTTTTTTCTGCCGAAAATTCGCCGTTTTTTCGCGCACCATTACAGAACTTACTCTCTATTGCGGTAGCTGTCGCGAGAAAGTAAAAAAATTAAATCTTCATAATTCTAGCTGTGGGAAGACGTCGACAATTTTTAATCTTTTTAAATTTTCGTGAAATCATTTCAACGAACATGGAGACCTGGACCATTCTTGTTCGTTACGTTCTTAACGTAAACGTTCTCTACGCTATCTAAGGTCTAAATTTAATCAAAATGTTCATGCCGTTATAAGAAAAAATGGATTAAAGAAAATATAAATTGCCAATTTTGACTCTAAATTTCGCAAAAAATATTCATACATTTAAAAATTGAACATGAAATAATTTTTCAATCTGTTTCTAATGAACACATTTCATTAAGAAAAAAATGTTTATCTTCATAATTGAAGTTGCAGGAAGACACGGAAAGAGTTTTGAACACTTCTATTTTCGAAAAAGCAGCATTTTCAACGAACATGAGAACTGCGCCATTCCTTTAAACATCCTTCACACTATCCAATAACTAAGTTTAATCAAAAACGTTGGAGCCTTATTTTTGAAAATTTTGAGAATGTTCCCGGGTCTTCATGTAAAGGACATGCCAAAATTAAAATATTAGTTTTCAAACTAATATTTCAAAGAACCGCGACCAACTAGATCGATTGGAGAATATCCATTTTGGAGAAAATAGGCTAAACGGTGTAACCGCTAGCGTCGATCACAGACAGATGGACTGACATTTTGCCGTCAATCGTGTTTTCGGTATCAAGGAGCCACAATGCATGAATTCTTGCTACATAACATGTTAGAGTATTTTTTTTCTAATAGATTTATATACTTTTTCTTTACTGGGATCCTCTGATAAGAGTTTTTCAGCCGAAAAATCCCAGTTTTTTCGCTCAGCATTGCATAACTTTCTCTCTACCGTGGTAACGGGTGCGAGAAAGTAAAAATAGATTACCACATAATTTTTACGTTTTATCTTTACCCTTGGAAGTATATCTCGTTTTGTTTTTGGACGCGGTGGCATATTTGTAGCTGGATATCTTGATAAGGGTGAAATTTTAGTACCCTTATCTTCTTATACTATAATCAAGCTTCATTTCCCTCATTGTGCTTTGTTTGGAGCATGTGAGTTAGTTGTTGGTGTTGGTGTTATTTTTCAATGTCTTTTTCTGTATACCTCTTTAACCTAACTCGGTAGATTTAGACCCAGGGGCATATTTGCGCAATTTATATCATGGCAGGGGCTGGAGAAATATTTATGGAGTTATAGAACTACAGAATGTGACAAAAGAAGAGATGCAAGAAAAGACAGAAGACTCGTTGGGAAGAGGAAATAAAACGCGAACTGGGAAGCTAATCGACAAGAACAGCAAGAAATAGAAGAACATGAAAAATGCTCAGTAATAAGTAAAAGTGTAAGTTAAAAGCAAATTAAAAGAAAAGTCCAGTTGAAAGCTTTCGGTTGGTTGGTTGTTAGTAATTCCGGGCGCGTTAACAGATTAGGTCATTAGTCCTGTAAGTGTAGTGCATGTTAAACTCGGAATGTGGCGGTGATCTTTCCCCGCTATATGGCAAGATCCAGCGCCGACCTACAGTCGGCTGGCGGGTTTTCCCCCAACCACGTATGTCCCATCAGCGGGACACCGCTCCTGCCGGGACAAGCTCCAAGCCCCCGACCGGTCTCCCAGCCTGCGTAGTAGTGTAGTGCGGTTAGTATAAATGTGTATAAGGGGAGAGGATGCGGTAGGAAAGATCGTGCGCAGTCTGTGGCCCGTTGGTTAGGGTACTGCCACATTAGCCTGGTGTTGGTAGGAGAAACCACGGCAAACTACTGATCAGATCACCCGGCTGCTAGAATTCTCCTCCAGAGAGCGACTGAATTCGACCTAGCTGACAAGCTAGTACCGAAAATCCTGCCACCGTTGAGACTCAAACCTAGAACCTCCCGATCAGAGTGCTGCAGTGACATCAGTTGATGCCCTTAGCCATCTCTCCCGGTTTGAAAGCTTTCGGCAAGAGCAGGTAAACTGATTAAGTTTGAGTGATAAGTGAAAGTGTTTAACTCTTTGTGTGCTGAGTATTGAATTCATTACCCTTATTTTACAACATTTGTAAAATATTGTTGAAATTGTCATCAAATAACAGTGCAATTTTGTCCAAAATTTTCCATCAATGTTTAATGCAAAACTATAGACCGGGACTTAGAAGTTCCGTCAGGAATTGAGATGGGTCTGAGAAGGGCAATTACAGTAAATTGAATGATTTCTTTAGTAGATCTATTTCATGTATCTTTGTACATATTATTAAAATCCTACTTCGGGGTACTCAAGAAAATAATTTTTTATTAGTCCACAAAAATATTTTGCAATCCGGACATTGTGAATGTGGCCTTGTTTCAATTTTTTTCGGGCACCACATTTTACAACGTCCGCGTTTAATCGTCCATTTTAAACATAGAGAATTAAAAACATCAATATCCCAACAAATTATCGACAAAAACATCATTTGTAAACGCCAAACAAAAGGACAAAACAAAATAAAACACGAAACAAAATAAAACATTACGTCAATTCTTACCCATGTTATTTCCTGACGGAACGAACTAGTACCAAGTAGAAAATCACAAATATATATCAATGTAGATAATAATTTGAATATTAGTCACCAAATACGAAAGAAATATATACTAATAAAGAGATAAAACATGAAAGATAACTACTACTTCACATACAAACACTGCAAAAGAAAGTTAACAACGAAACGACAAAAAACACCAGATTCCTTCGCACACTGTCAACGCAAATTGCTAATACGTAGTGGGCATAGTTAGTTCTACGTGATCTTTGCGCGTCATTCGGACTGCTAGAAGGCATTCGAGTCCCTTCAGTAACACAATGAAAAATCATAAGTCCCGTCACGTCACAAAGGGTTAGGTATGCCATATGGACAATAAACATTAAGAAGAGAAAAAACGGGCAAATTTTGGGTGAAAAGAAACTTTTTAGATTAAAGCAAAAAAAAACACCTCAGTCGTAGAGAACCATAAATTTTACAATAGGTGAATCTTCAACCACCCTATTGAAAAGTAGGAGTCCCCTGCCCTGGGCTATTACTATTACTATAATATTGGCACGTATATAACATTTACAATTAAAGACTATTCTTTGTAATATTTATCAAAGGGGATGTTGGTGGTAATTATTAAACCTTACTTGATTCCCTATTGCCCACTTTCATTGTAATATGCGGGATGGCAGTAAGTGATGGATTCCACGTGTCAGGAAAGTGATAAAGAAAGTGAAGTATACATCACTACAAATTAAATGAACAGATCAATGAAGACAATTTAACTTATTAAATTTCGACATTTAATGGGACCAAATAGTCCTAGGGATTTAGTACTCATAACACATTCATTCGCGTCATTAATTTCCGAAAATTAAATATAGTTTACAATGAAAAGCGTTAGAACATTTCACTTCATTTTGTACAAGGTAAATTTCACGTAGTGTAATATACCGCATAAATACTCGTTTCACGGTTTTAGTGTGTTGAACATTATACAGCCCTATAATTAACGCAAAGTAACGCAATTACTCGCTTATGTTCCAGATCATCAAAGAAACTCAATAACCTACATTCAAAACATGAAGACTACGAGTAGATGTGACTCGCTATAAGTTTGTGTCCTAACAGAATTTCTCATGAATTCTGACTCGTGACATTCTTGAATCTGTTGTAATAGTCACGGTTTTATTTAGCCTGAACCATATTAATAGCAGTGTAATGTTATAACTTGTATCAATCATGTTGAATGAACTTATCCTTCAACCTAGTGGCACTGAATCCTTAATAACAATAGTCCTCGGAGTCTAACAAAGTTTTTCTCGGCTGGCATTACATGGTGTGCTGCCGCAGTGTTGTTAATGTAGTAAAGACAATACCGGGACTCAACACGAAAGTAACATCTAGCTACATGAAGTTTCGTTTTTTGACAGTAAACAGAAATTTATATAGCTGTATTATTCTGCAAAAATTATTTGAATGTCATTGTGGATATGACCCTATCTTTTTTTGCTTTACGTTGTAGCATATTTCTAAACTCTTTCGAAGTGAGAAATCTGTATTTTGGTTGTTTTTGTGTACCTAATTCAAGCGTTGCTAGTTTCAAGAGCCTACGGTTTTGTATTGTGATAAAGTGGCGACAAGTTGGAATGACACGCATATCAAAATGCAAAAAGAGTAGCCATTCAAAAATTCTGCAAGCGGAAAATGAATTTTTTAAGAAAATTACTCATTAAAGATGATTGTACTATGAAATTGAAAAAAGAAGGCGAGCCAAAAGCGGAAGATTATAGTGGATGGTGTATTCCTTTTAAATGTGTTTACGAATTCGTCCATCATTTTTAGATATTACCTATTTAGTTTCTTGTTTCACATTAATCAGCAATGCGAAAGACATGTGCTTAAACACAAATTCCAGTCAATCAAAATGCAATCATAAAAATATTTTCTAATTTGTTTCAAGAAAATTTTGCAACTGCCATATTGAAATACTAGAAGACAAATTTAAGTTTTCTTCCATTAGTGAATGTGAGCAGACAATTCAGAATTCAGCCTCAAAATTTCAGAATTTTGTAATGGAACTTGGAAATGCAGTGATTATCCAGGCCATTTTAAATGTGAATATAGTCTATGGAATTCTGGGGTTGAGGTTTGTTCATAATGTAGAGCCTTCAGACGACATGTTCCGCGATGTGCTTCAGTGTGTGAAAACAAACAAACTTGGTGTTGTGGCAATACATACATGTCCGAAAAGAATGTGTGATTCTCAGGTAAATAGATAACATTCTGGATAAAATTATTTAAAATTAACAATTTTAAATTTAACTAATAATTTAACTTTTTAACTAATAATTTAATATTTGATCAAATAAAGTATATTTACTATGTTTCTCCACAAATATTAGCGCTAAAATAATTCCGTGTTAGAGGTCTAACAGACTGAGCACAAAGTGATGCTCGACAAGCAAATATCATGATTTCGTGATGGTCCTTCCTGAATTAATACAAACATTTGCTGATAGCATTAATTTAGGGACATAACATTTTTTTCAGTTACATTTTGGTTTTAATGTAAATTAGAAATGTATTTTAAAATTCTTCATCAAGTTGTATTATGAATTATCTATCAATCAAACCGCGATAAAAATACATTTATTAATCATGTTGATGAATAAACAAAAGTCTAAAATTGATATTTTCTTCTTGTTAATTTTTAAATAGTTGTAAGTCGTTAAATATTTATTTATTAACACATTATTATACGATTGATAATACATAATACACGATAATAATACGATTTTTTTCAAAGTGTTATAGATATTAAAAAATCATAGCACTAATAATTATCAAAAAGTGAAAATGAGATATACATAACCACAGCCCGGTAGTATGCATACTAGCAATGCAGTATATCTCAGAATGATAAATGAGATATGCTCTGATCGGTAGTTTTCCATGGTTTCTCCGATCAACACCAGGCGAATGCCGGAGCAGTAACCTAACAAACGGGCCACGGACCGCGCGCGATATGTCCTTCCTCTTGCTTGTCCTATCCTCTCCCCCTTACACACACAATTACACTAACGTGCACTACACTACCACATATTCCGGGAGACCGGTCGGGAACTTAGTGCTTGTCCCGGCTGGGGCGGTGCCCCGCTGGTGTGAGAGTCCTGGTTAGGGGAAAACCCCACTAGCCGACGGTAGGTCGGCGCCGGATCTCGTCATCCAGCGGGGGAAGACCACCGCCATCTTCCGAGAAAAAACATGCACTACACTAACGGGACTAATGACCAAAGCAGTTGACGCGCCCGGAAACACGAAAAAACCAAACCAAACTTAAGCCTTTGTCAAATCCCCTGGGACATGCTGCATCGTGTGATGCAGGCTTTAATTCGCCACTGCGAGGAATGTGTACAATGTCAGTTTCCGGGTGTAATATTCAAGAATCTAAATAACTAAACGGCATACTTTTACCTGTCTTCTCAATTTATTTTCGAATAAATGATTGTACTACTTACAATATGCTGCTCTGTTTAAATCCTACTATTCTCTCTGCGCAACCCTATACTTTATATTCAGACTTTATCTCGTTATATTTATGAAATTTTATTCTTAAAATGGTCTGAGTAGATCTCACATGTAACTTACTATAGAAAGTCTCAGATAAATTTACTTCTTGTTTCGCGAGTCGTGAATTTACATCGAGAGTTTCCGAAACTCGTGTGATTACCTACGATAATTGTGATTTACTGTTGTTTATTCCTTTGTTTCTGTTCAAAGCACATACAAGATCCATCCATATCGTCGTCCCTGCACGAAGCATCATCTACAACCTTCTTCGTCCCCACTGACTTCAACACATCGGGAAAAAACGGTACTGTTGGATCCACATTACACGTCATCTCCCTCCGCGATCTGAATCAACTTACTATGCTAGAGGAAAATATCAAAGCTTCTCTTAACAAATACTCTCGCTTAATATGGGTGTTTCAAGACATGGCAACGCAGCAGAATAATACCGAAACAATTCCAGTTATTCCTTTAGAGCTTTTAAAAGAATGGGCCCTCAGGAAGAACACAAAACTTCATGTTATAAACAATAAAAATTGCTCAAGTGTTTCTGAAATAATAGAATGCTTACCGCAAAGCCTTGTCAACAACAGCTGTAACGGAAAAAGAAGAGAAGAAAAGAATCAATATATTGAAGAAATCTGGTGCGTCGTCTTGAAAACATTTCGTTTGTTAATCTTTCAAACACACTCTACCGACAAACGGCGTGCAATATCCTTGACTCATTGTACCAATGGAAAACCGTTTACATATCAGTGGACTGATAAATATGGGAAAATCGTGGAAGATGGCCTCGACTTTATGATAATGAAGGAATTTCAAAAATTAAAAGGATTGATAAACAAAAATCAAACTAATGAATTTCATTGCATTGCAAGTGCAATAGGTGGTGTCTCATTCAACAGTTATTATATCACCCCTGAACGATACAAGTTAGTGGACTTTACTGCTCCTCACTCAACTTTTCCATTGTGCTTAATAATGAAACGAGCACCATACATCCCTTTTAGTGTGGTATTATTACTACCATACAAGAGCTCTACTTGGATTGTGGTGATTGTATCTTTGCTAGTTGTCACACTATGTTGGTTCATAATATTTCGGTTCCATACACAAAACATAAAACATCCCTTTTCTGTTTCCCGAGAGCTATCTGAATTTGGACGAGCAATTCTTGATGTTTCCCAGACGATGATATCTAGTGGGTGCAGTCATCAAACTCGCGCATCGTCTCAGAGATTATTACTGGCATCTCTTGTGTTATTTTCGATAGTGCTGGTCAACGCCTATACAGGCCAGCTTCTCGGCTTCTTGGCAACCCATCCTCGCTATCCCGACCCGAAGACCTTGGAAGAAGCTGAAAGGCATATAGACCATCTCTATGCATATTCTGATTTCCGCTCAGTGCTAGAAAGTTCAGAAGCTTCGCAAGCAATGAAAAACTTAGCAAATAAATTTAGTCTAGAGAAAAACGGAAGAAATTCCATGGAATCGAGATTGAAAGATATTGCGGAAAAAGATCACGGAGCATACTTGATGGCGAAATTTTTATATGACATTTTTTCGCGATCAGTTGATCTTACTGCAACTAATGGTGAACGTTTTCTTCATAGTGTGCCAGATTGTATAATAGCTCCAGGGCATAGTGGCTACCTGGTTGAGAAAAATGCCCCGCACTTCGAGGCCTTGAATCAGTTTGTGTTGCGTGTGGGGCAAGCCGGTCTCAGCGAGCATTGGGTGTTGGCCCAGCGTCATCGAATGATTGCAAATGGTTTGCTTATTTCAGACGGAAACGTCGTTCAATATCCTCAACCGCTAACAAAAGAACAACTTGTCGGTAGTTTTTTCATTCTTGCTATAGGTTTGGTTCTGGGAATCATTGGTTTTGTGGCTGAGAAAGTTGGAGAATATCGTAAAGTCGGTTATTGTTGTTACAAAACATAGCTTTTATCAGATAATGAGTGGAAAATAAATACAAATGTTCAGACTTACTCGAACGAACATAGAGAACATAAGTAGTTTATTATGAAAAGCAATAACGTAAAAATGATTTTTTGGAACTATGATAATCAAGCAGAAAACACGATTTTGGTTAGTGAAATGATGTAAAAAATCTTTGTTACCGTAGCAGGACAACGGCCTTAGAATAACAATATTAACGATAGCAGTGGAAGTAATCCCCGACATTGCCTAAATATTAGATATTTATTGAAATAGTATCTGGATTTGGCAATAGTAAAAAGAATAAAATAGACCAAGATAAATTTCACAGATGGCTTCAGTTATTTCACCAATGTAAGAGACTCACCGTCCTTCCGTCAAGGTGTCGATGGGCTGAAATAACGCCGTCACGAACCAATTCTTACTTTACTCCGATTTAAACAGAGTTCCACTTCAAGGTTAAGAGCTGAACGAAAGGAGGGCACTGTTACCCAATGGGGAACTTTATTACGTCTTAATTTTTAGTATTGGAGCTCCCGAATGGATGACAGTGTTCTCCTGTCCTTCCAGCTCGTCACTTTAAAGTATCACTCTCATTCGGAATACAGAGACCGCAGCGGTCTGGCCAGCGGCAACGAACCAAAGGACGAGACTTACCACCAGTATCGTTCCCTATAAAAGTGGCCCAAGCCGACAGCCAAACTTTGAATATATCCCGTACCAGCGACGTTTAGACCTGCGACATCGAACAATACTTTTGCAGGCAACCGGCAGCACGGGATTTATCTCTTCCATCCTCTGGTGATTCTGGTTTGGCGTGGCATCCTCTGGTGAATATGATTTGTTGTTGGACAGTGATTTATGCTATTGTACTGGTGTATTTTTGGGGTATCGGAATAAACCTATCATCATCTTCTCTGAATTTATTTTCGTTATTTAAGAACTTACCTCTTCCCCATATAAATTACTGACACGTGTACAACCTGTAAAATGATTAGAACCTAAATTGCCTTCAATTACAACATTCTAATTCTGCATTTCCAAAGAGAGAGAGAGAGAGGAAAAGTTACAGAAAGTCACGCATCCTCTTGTTTCCGTAAACCGAAGGCTTTATTGCAGTGGTTCCTACTGTTTCTCAGCCACTTCAGTGAGGTACGGATATTTTTAAATTATCCTAATTTTTTCAGAAGCTGTGTTTTTTGTACTAGATTCGAATAAAATTAGAATGCGATTGACATTTAGTAGACACATGATAACGCCAGTGCCGTACCCTAGAACAGCGAATCAGAAGCTTTTGTATTTGCACATTGTTCTCACCTATACTTCGTTTTTAACGTGGCGCGTCAAGGTTACGCGCGAAAGAAGGAAGGCAGACTTGAATAGGGAGCTGAAACGTCACTACACTTCCGACTTTTACGGCTCCCTATTGGAGGTTGCCTTCCCTCTCCCTCTTTCGCGCATGACCTTGACGCGTCATGTTAAAAAAGAGAAGTATAACATTAGGGAACAAATGCTAGGAACAAACTTGTTTCCTAACATTCCTTTCTTCTTTTTGTCTAGTGTTGAGAGCACGTGGTAGAGCGCGCAATATGCGGCAGCGCCGCCCTTTTCACACCCAAATGTCAATCACATTCTAATTTTATTCGCAATGGTTGTTCTAAATGTCAATAACATTCTAATTCACGAAATCGTAGTTCTTTGAGGATTGCTTTCTTATAGAAAATACAAATAACCAATAACTTGCATTTGAGTAAATGAAAAATAATTACAAATGGTGATCTTATTATTTTCAGGACCGTGCTCGGCTAGCTATTTGTGAAGTTATCTATTTTATTCTCTGATATTTTACTATTGCCAAATCTCGATCCAATTTCAACTAACATCTAATACAATGACGGGGATTACTGTCACTGCTATTGTTAATATTGTTATTTATACCGTTGCACTGCTATGCTTACAAAGTATATCAATGTTAACACTAATTTATTAAATTTACTTCCAATTTAATCATGGGTTTCTTTATACAACATATTACTTCTTACCTGTTGAATGTGAACGTGTAATTCTATACAGAATTACGATTCCTGAAAATCCTATTGATTGAAACCAATTATTAGATACATAGCAACTAATATAAATTATCAGTCTTTTTCAACAATAAGAGTTTAACATTTATTCTTATATATATTACAAATTCTATTGATCTTATGGGAATTACTTTTCCAATATACTAGAACATTAAAACACCGTACGGATTTGAATACAGTTCATAAGCTTACTACAATATCTTGATAGATGGCTTCTTGGCTGACTAGCAGAATGTTGTCCATGGAATCCTTGTTATACCATTTCTCGCGTCCTTGCCTAAATTAAAAGTGTTCCAGAATGGTCTCAACGACTTGCTATTAATAGAACTTAATATTTCCCACAAAATGAATACCCGATAGCGACTCTCTATCTGTGTTTCGAATGAAACACCTACTGGCGACTAACTTTATACAGCTACTTATTGAAAAATTCTTCCATCTACGCAGCTACCCTGATATTATATTTTGCTGCCATAGATGTCAATATATATCCCCTCGAAACACGGAGTCCTAAAAACGCGTATTCCTCGACTTCGAATTTACATACAATGTCATTATTTCTGACCTTTATAGGAATACGAATATAAAAAACATTGTTTGTTGTGTAAAATTATAAAATGGAGATTTTGACCTTACATTAGCTTAGATTTTGTGTTTGAAATATGCTCCAATTAAATATGCTTGTGACGTAAAAAGGTCATTTTCTGCATTTAAATATACTTTTTAGGATAAATTTGACATTGAATAGTTGAGAAAAAAAATTGTAATTATTCACTGTTTGGAAAGACAATATAACTAAAAATTTAAGTAAAATGAAAGTTGATTGTGCATGTTTTGCCCGCTTTCCCCCTGCATTGAGCATATTTGGATATTTGATAGTGCTTGTTTATACGCGTCTTTAACATATGATAGTGTATGGAAATCCTGTCTCTGCTCATATGTAATATCACAAACGATTTATTATAGGTGATACGATAGAAAAGTTTGCTCTTGTCTTCGGATTTAGGAAATTAACCTTCATTTAACTGTTCCATATCCAGAAACGGTCATTTTACAATTTGCAGACATTCCCGTGTCAAAAAATACCCAAGATTCGAAAGTGACAGCGACACACTATTCAAATTAATGAATAACCCTTACGAATATTTTAAACTAAAATGGTTGGCTATTCCCAATAGCGTTCTTTGGAAGAGTGGGTTCAGTAAAAATATACAATTTTGGGAACTCCTAAATTATTGTTTAACCTTTTATTGTAACTATTTAAGACTGAACGTCAATGCCCGTTTATTGGTTAAATAAAATGAAATTAAAAAATCTTATGGAAAACTATGTGCCACCGCGCCAACTAATTTAGTAGTAAGGTCACGTTAACAATTTTCTACTAGTATTCATTGGATTTCTATGATGGCGATATTATATATGTATAGAGAGTATCATTTGCAACAAGTTCAGTCTGCGTCCTTCTTATTGCCTATACATTTTGTTTGATTTGAGAAAGGTGAACATTAAATCGTGTAAGAAGCTCTATCACAAAAGCACACATAGAACATAGAAAACCATACATGAGCAGTATGAACGGTCCGCAGACTTGGTGCAATGTTAGTGATACGAAATCTTGTTCTGTAAAAGCATCTGGCTTTATAATTCCATGAAGAACCATCCTGTTAATCTGGGAGTACGTCCAGTAGTCATAGAGTCCTGCTTGCACCACACGCAATGCGAAACTGTTCATAACATCATAGTGTGGAGAGTTCTTTTTAACCATCAATCCTATATGTCCTGGGGACATAATTGCCTCTGGAACTATGAATAAAGAATGTCCATTTTTAGAAGTAAGATTTGCGATTCTGCCATACATATTGAACAGTAAACGTGTTAAAATTAACGCATCCTTCCCATTTTGGATGATTTTCTTCGCTGGCATAATTATTTCTGATAGTTTGCGCTCAACAATTTTTCTCCCAAGATTTTGTAACCCTGGGGATGCAATCGATAAATCTGTTACGTAAGTGATGTTCAAAAATGAGTACGCATATCTTATGGCACTGTCAGCTTCCTCGATTGTAGTGGGATTCTTGTAATGAGGAGGTGAAGTCAAGAAACCAAGCAACTGTCCTGTGTATGCACCACATAGTACTAACGAAGTTAGCAGTACGGCGCCAAGAATGAGACGTTGAGACGTCGTTTTGCAATATCGAGCATATCCTCCCCCAACTGTCATTTGAATTATGTCAAACACTACTCGCTCCACTTCATGTGTATTTGACTCGGCCTTAACTTGATACTGATGTGTGATATGCCACATTAAAGATGAAAAAAACAAAGAACACAAAACTGCTATCCACACTGAAGAACGATATGGAAGAACTAATACTATACTGAACGGCATAGTTGAAGATTTCTGCAACACAATGTGCAAGGGGTCTTGAAATATAGGTGCTGTGTGGTCTGCATGCTCGTTAGTCGCCGCTATTATGTACCCGAGATTAAATGATATGTCAGCTGTTCCTCCCATTACGCAAAGAGAACAGTAATTAGGGCAGTGTTGTGTCCAATTAACATCAAACATTCGAAACCTTTCATTGTATAATTTTTTAAATAACTCAAGCAATAAGTAATCTTTGCCATCGTAAATCTTCTCTCCGTATTTATTAACCCAAAAAAATGTTTCTCCGATTTCCGTGGTACAGTGTCTTAAAGTAATGTTAAGATTAGCTGGTTGAATATATTCTCGTTTATGAACGAAAATCC
Source organism: Teleogryllus occipitalis (assembly GCA_011170035.1). Taxonomy (NCBI): domain Eukaryota; kingdom Metazoa; phylum Arthropoda; class Insecta; order Orthoptera; family Gryllidae; genus Teleogryllus; species Teleogryllus occipitalis. The sequence goes on along the minus strand of BLKR01003772.1, from coordinate 61,608 downwards.
AGCCTTTTTCACTCAGTATTTTAAATTTGTCATTAATGCTCAAAAGCATCGTCCTATTTTGCTGCCATTTTTGTTCGTATTGTTGCTGTAAATTTTCCACTTTATCAATCGAAATTAAGTTACTCAAACATTTATTTAAAACATGAATTGTTGCACTTTTTCTCTTAGTCCAATAATGAGAAGAATTCAACGTGTTTAACCAACTGTAGGGGAAGTTTGAATGAAAATCTTCGAAATACCGCCACATCCATATCTGCAGCGTGGGAGTGTACTGTTCCCGTAGAGACAAGTGTGCTTCTTCTTCCTCCAATATCTGACCGATGTTTCGCGGAGTGATGACTTGTAAAGACGGGCGCGCCGTGAAGCTCGAGTGGCTCTGAAAGCGATCGGTGAGTGCCAGTGGGACGAGGGCGGCGCTGTGCAAAGCCCCCGTCAGAGCCTGTTGTGTGACGTCATGGCTCTGGCTAAGAGACCGCAACACCACAACACTAACGCCCGAAACGCCAACGCACTGCGCCACTGAATTGAGTTCGTCTGATGGTATCACTTTCTCAAGTATATTTGATATGTGTGTAATTGGGTTTGATTGTCTCAGTAAAAGATTCAACATTAGTATAATTTTAAAATATTCCATGATGAATCTGAAATATTGGGTATAGTAATACTGTTGCAACACCTCTCTTACGACCCTAATAATAATCTCGGAACAGATTTCTTAGTACGAAGTTTATGCATGTGGATTGATAATTCATGATAGTTCAAATTAGATAATCAATGATAGCCAGATATTACAAGTACAAGTATATTGTTTTATTCACCTTTAACAGTGTAAGACTAAATGGCTGCGTTCTTATGACGAGCAACACTCTCACTGAAAATGTGTTGTTACGTGACGGTTATGCAGTTAATTTAACATTTTATGAAAATATTATCACTCAATTTTTCACGAAATTTTAGGTAGATAGATATTGTTTTTTTTAGCCGAAGGATTCAGTAACACGCAATACATCTCCTGTAAAACGCGGACTAATGGATCTTCTTTTAAATGAATATGCAATCAATAGTATTGTTGGGGTTTTACAGTTTCCCAAAATCAATTTCCAGCTATAAAGTGGAACAACAAAAGTACATTGTGCTACTGCACTTATAGAAGTATTTTTATCTGCGCCTCTCAAATATCATTTTCTATAAAAAGTACTACAGCACAATATAGAAAATTGATTTTTAAGAATTAAAAATTTAAATTTATAAATTTGATATTATTTACTATTTTATTTTCTCTTTCGGCACTACAACATTGAAAACATGACTTCGTCCTGTCGGTAGTCTCATTTATAGTATCAAAAACAAGTTACACGTGTGTCATGGACATGGGTTCAATGAAGAAATTAAATTATTCTATTATAAAAATGTCAAGGACATGGGTTCGATAGAAAAACTAAATTATTATATTATAAAATGTCACGGATACGGGATCGATGGAAAAATTAAATCATTCTATTATAAAAATCCACGGACGTACGGTCGATGGAGAAATTAAATTGGTTTATTAAAAAAATGTGGTGAGCAAATTTCTTTCGAAAGCTACTTCGAAACATGACACATTCGCACGTCCGGTGGAAACGTTTCAATACATGCGCTCAGCACTAACTCCGCGCTCCGCCCCAGCTTGGTCGCTAAGGAGCCAGAAAAGAGACGCGTCAACTTTTTATTTTTTATTTTTTTTATTTTACATCAAAAAACAGTTAAAACTGCGTATGACGTACTATGGAGAGAAGTGAATTGTGTGCACATTTTCAAAATTCTGTGATCCCCACACTAAGTCATATATTACTTGAATTTAAAAAAAAGCTCCCATGTAATAAAATTTATTTTCAAGGATAAATAATATCCCACGACGGGAAGACATGTGGAAGGGTGAAGCGCTGAGCAAGGAAGGGGGTGAGAAGGAGAGGCGAGGCGGTGGCCGGGCATGCAGAGGTGGGGACTTGAGATGAGAGCGGGCAGAGAGACCAGACGTGAGGCGAGGCGAGACCGACGCGGGGAAACCACGATGAGGGCTGTCGGTATGGTGAGTTAGCGCGAAGGGAAGCAACACTAGTTTTTCTCCCTTGCAAGTCTTAGGTAACAACTTAGTCTTGATTTCATTGGAGTGAAAGTAAAGCAAAGTTAATGTAAAGATTCATAGATAATAAACTAGCAATGAGAATAGCTATCCGCTTTCATTTAACCACACGTGCCTCTGGGCTTTCCTTTATGTGTTTCACGTCCCTAACTCCCACAGCCAAGCAAGGCGAGTGCCTGGAGAGAAGAGGGGGTACGTACAGAAGAGATAGTGGCCTGAAAGCGAAGGCCCAAAAGTATTCCAGATGATGTAGGACAAACTGACATGTAATACGCTAGCAAAGATAGATCTTCACTAGTTATAATCTTCGGATTTAAGAAGTTAATCGTCATTTAAATGTTCCGTAATAAACTTTTCATAAGTATCTTACAATGGGCAGAAGTTCAAAAAATACCTAAGATTCGAAAGTGTGCCGATACACTATTTAATTCAATAAATAGCCAATACTGTTTTCTCTATATCAAGCGCAATTTGTATGTTAGTTTAATTTTCTTTTAACTTAATAAGAACTATAGTGAAGCACACGTAAAGTCTCAGTTTTTTGGCGCTTAAGTGCACTAGCAGGAATTAGCAAAAACAACTATATATTTACTTAACTCTCAATTTTCGAAAATTACAAAAGTTTGAATTATTTCGGTGCCTTCCTTCAACAACAATATTGAAGACAGACATTTTTCCTTCAAAAGAAATTTGTCCATAATTACTTCAGTCATTAAGCTCATTTGCTCTTTTTGAAACTTTTAGGAGTTTACGCCTCAAATATGTGCATTTTTTTTTTAAATAACAAAAACAAGATTTTCTCAAATTGACAAGATACTCATTAAACTTGTAGTAAGGATAAAGTTAAATATACTATATGAGATGACACATATGTCATTTTCCTATATTCTTTTGTTTTTTCCCCAAAATATAAAAATGTAATCATTTTGACATCTCTCACGTTGTCAATACTTACATTAGCGGCGATTTGTTAATATGCTCTTATTTAACAATGCATGTGCATTAAATGATGTTTTATAAAGGTTCTCAAAAACTGAAAAATGTTCTATGAAAATGAGCTCAAAATTCCGCATTTTCAGAGACGCTTAAATACCATTTCCTCAAACATGGCTCCAAATTTTTTCTTGAACATTTCGTACGTATAGTGCTAATTGCACTGTTTACAATGACATAAATTTAATTTTGCTGTATTTTTTTTTGTTTTTTCAAAAATTACACAAATGTAATATTTAAGAAATATCTCTCACTCCTTTAACACGCACATTTCCAACGATTTGTAAAAACTATTGCATTTGTGATTTGTGAGAAATGCCTCAAATGACTTCTAATTAAGTGTTTTGAAAGCTCAAAAAGAATACTCGAAAATGAATTTTACATCATATTAATCAATAAGCACATGTAGTTCTAAATGTAATAAAGTGAACAAATCGTCGTTAATAAAAATATTAACGAAATGAGATCCTAGAAAAAAATACAATTTTTTAAGTTTTTTTAAATATATAAAATAGAGCAATATGGCGTTTATATTATTTCATAGCGTACATATAGCACTATCCCGTCCAAAAGTTCAAAGAAAAAATTTGGAGCAGTTTTCGAGAAAATCTTGTTCTTATAATTTTTTTACAATTGCACATATTTCCTGCAATATTGCCTGAAAACTAGTTTTAAAGAAGTGTACATAACGTTGTGGAAAAAAACTTTTACGGAGCTTTTAGTAGCTTTTATACATTTCATTTCTTTTAAAACTTGCAGTAATTCTTTTATTATTAGAGGATCAACATTATCTTTCTTTTGCTCTTTTAACTTTCTTGTATACGTACGTATATACGGAGTAATATACATAGAATAGAGAAGGTTATGTAATGCTGTCCGAAAAAACGGCAGATTTGCGGCACAAAAAACTTCATTCTGGGCCCTGACAACGAAATGACGGATAAATCCAGTTGCTAAATTAAGAAAAACGTTCTCCAACACGTGGTGTAGCCAGAATCCCTGTTTTGTGGGTCCTTGATGCCGAAAAAACAATTGAAAGCAAAACATCCATTCGTCTGTCCGTCAGTCAGTCTGTCTGCCTGTCTGTCTGTCTGTCTGCCCGACCGTGTGAATACTACTAGCGCCTAAAACGTGCGTAGGATTGTTTCCAAATTGAAGAAACCCCTGTCCATCTGGCTCTAGTTGAAGTTTTGATATTTTGAAAAACATTCTCCAAAATTTGGAGGTACTCTACATGAAGACCCCTAAACATTTTCAATTTTTTTCAAAAACGGCGCCAAATTTTTTTCTTCGAATTTCGTGTAAGAATAGAGTATAATACGTTTATGAAGATGGCGTAGGTCTGGTTTTCACTTTGGTTTAACTCTGGTTCACTCTGGTTTAACTCTGAATTATCGAAAATTGCAAACATTTGTATCATTTCCGGCGTCTTCCTACAACTACAAAATTAAAAATAGTGATTTTTCCTTCAAATAAAATTTGTTGTCCATAAATAGTTCTCATTAAGGTCATGCACATTTTATTGAAAATTTTAGCAGTTTTTGCGCAAAAAAGTACAAAAACAAGATTTTGCCAAAGACGATTACAAATTGTTTCTTTAAATGTTTGGTATGAATAGTGCTAAATGCACTGTATCAGATGATATACCCGTCGTATTACTCTATTATTTTGTTGTTGTTTTCTAAAATTACCAAAATTATTTTTTTACTCGTCTCTCACGTCGTTAATATTTACATCACCAAAAATTTGTCCACATTATGTTATTTATGAGTATATGGGCATTAAATAATGTTATATAAAATTTCTTTAAAACATTTTATGTGAAAATGAACTCAAATTGTAATGAACCCAAGGAAGCCCAACATGATTTTTGTGGCATTTCTATATTCCTTGTTTATAGTAAGCTGAAAATAATTGATATAGTAATGATTTGCTTTTTGTTCAAACTATGATAGAATTTATCTGAAATATTTGTAAGAATTTGAGTTATTAGTCTGCCTTTGGCTGTGGTTCAAAATAATTCGAGATTACGAAAATAATAAAATACGCGGTTAATGTAATAAAACAAAATGTACTTTATAAGTTTTATGCCAGGGTCCCCTCAAAAGTACTCTCCACGCCATTGCCCACACTTCCCCCAGCGTTGCTTTTACTTGAAAGTGTCCTGATACACTTCTTTTGTAATGTTCTTCAGCTACTTCGTCGCAGTTGCCATAATAAGCTGATAAGCCACTTCCGGGGGCCGGACCCCCACAACACATTTGCGGGTTTGGCCCCCGAAAGTGACGTCATCCGCTGATAAGATAAGATAAGCTGATGATGTTTCCTGGGGCCGTACCCGCATATTCCCCCTATTTTGGGGAATCGTCTCATACCATCTTCCTTTCAAGTCTCTTTTGAGTTTTGGGAATAAGAAAAAGTCACAAGGAGCAAGGTCAGGTGAGTAGGGACGGAGGGGAAGAACAGTGATTGAGGAAGTAGGGTGAGTGGGGATGAACAGTGAACGTACGAGTTTGAGGGATGAATGGGCCTGAGCGTTGTCATGATGGAAAAACCAGTTGCCACTTCACATTTGTGGCCTTTTACAATGAATGACATCCCTGGGACATCTCAGAACTTCAATAAAGTAATTTTGGTTCATTGTGACGCCTTCTGGGAGGGAGGGAGGGAGGGAGGAGATACGCGTGGTGAACAACACCCATAGCATCAACAAAATCTGTCATCAACACTGTAGCAGATGCAGCACTGGGAGGTGCAGTGCTGCGAGTGCGACTACATACGGGGATCAGAACGGGTTTCAGGGGATTGTTTGCCTTTAGGGGAATGATAGACAATATGCAATGATAATGAATATAAATTTAATTGCATAATAATTATGAATACAACTGGTTTTGGTTTATAATAAGCCGGAGGACCATTGATAGTTTATAAAGTTACTAACTGCTCTTCTTTCTTGAAGTACACTTGGGTTTGGCTTACTTACAGTTTGTAGCAAGGAAGGCACCAACCCAAATCACTCGGCTGAGTGTGTCGCTGTCCGGGCTGAGGTAGGCTCCAGGCAGTTCGGTGGTGCGAACTGGCATGGGCGCGGACTCAGATGACCGGAGCTGGTGGTGGAGTTTGCCGTGAATTCGGCCAGGTGGCGGCTGCGGCCCACGAGTGGCACGAATTTGAGGCAGGTTTGATATGGCCGTACTAATCGCCTTGATAGGCGAAGCAGGAACAGCCGACCTTGATGAGTTTTGCTAGTCAGTCAGTTTAACAAGTTCGGAGCAATGTAGTTAGAGAAGTTTTGTTTAGTCTGTTCTGTTCTGTTCTCGTCGTCTGTTCTCTCTAGTCTCTCATGTTCTGTTTGTTCTCCTGTTGTCTGTCTCTGTGTGAGCGAAGTCGCAGTATTTATTATTGCGGGTGTGATTGAGGCCGTGGAGGGGAGAGTCACGTGGCTGTGACTTGGGCCTATGGTAAGGCGGGAAAGTTTGAAGTGCCCGCGATCGGCTCCCTATTCGTGATGTGTCTTCGGGTCACGTGACATTGGCGTGACACTGAGTGTCACGTGACATTGGCGGCGATCGGAAGCAAAGGCGGTGGCACGTGGGGTGCCCGCGATGGCGGCCCGTTTGTATTTGAGATTTCAACGGAATTGAGGCATCTGGCATGCAGGTGGCCGAGGAGCGGGGCAGCGCGCCGGCAGTGCACCTTTGTCGGTGAGATACATTAACGGGCTTATTTGCGAGGGAGGTCCAAAGCGATTCCCAGAAATGTTTGTACACATTTCTTGGTCGCTTGTCAGGTAGCGAGCGATGGGGTGAGGGCCCCGCGCGCCGGGGTGGCCCAGCCCTAGGCTAATGAGGGCTTAAACCCCAGCTGGCTACGCCGGGAAGCGGCGGTGAATGTTTTGCGCGGGCGTGGGCCCGTGAGAACGGCGGTTTGCGCGGAAGACACTGTAAATGATTTTATTGCCCTTTTGTAGGATTTTTCGAAGTGCAGAAGCGTGCCGGCATGCACAGAGAGCGACTTGTGAGAGGTTGGTGAAAGTACGCTCTGGGTGGTCGCGCGGGAAGAAAGCTTTTAAGGGCTGCGCCTTGGTGGCGAGATTGAAAATTTGATCGCGAATTGTTCACAATAGAGAGAGCGTGGAAGTAAAGATAAACAAAGTTGATATTTTAATTGCAATTATGTATATTATAAAATTAATGAGACTTTCATGATGGATATTTTTAATTAAGTTGTGAGAGCAATACATTGCCTGCAGAAGAGGGGGGAAATGGATTTTTGTAGTTCTGTAGTTCAGACATGAACTTAAAAATGTAAAAACCTACAAAATTCTGAACTTAGCGATTATTTATTGAAGCAAATTTCATTGGTCAGAGCTTCAACGATGTCAAATATTATCTTGTAATCAATTCTTGGAGTGTAAAATATGTTAAGCACATTAAGTGAATGGGATAAAAAAGCAATAATATAAGAAAACTATCAGTAAGCAAAAAAGTTTCATGGCGTGTGAACTTAAACCTCCATACGGCCGCTAGAATTCTCCTCCAGACAGCGACTGAATTCGACCTAGCTGAAAAGCTAGTGTCGAAAATCCTGCCGCCGTCAGGACTCGCACCTAGGACCTCCCGGTCAGAGGCGCTGCAGTGACATCAGTTGATGCACTGAGCTACCGCTCCCGGTTTTACTGGATCGTCATAAACGATATAGTTATATACCTGTTTGGAATAAACCTCGTCTATTCTTAACACGACAGGTTCAGCGCAAGACTGACTGTGACCTGGGGAGCAAATAAAACCTTTAGATAAGCGTCTCCTCTGAGGAGAAGTCCATGCGGAGGTGGGGGAGGTGGAGTAGTGTACTCACCTATGGGTGGTTTAGCGAGGTGTGTCGCATATATTATCCTTTAGAATATTTAAAAGGATAGGATCTGTTGAAGCAAGAAATAGTTACTGGTAATTACGTAGGCTGTATGAGGCCACGAGTAAGATATCGAAGAAAGTTAGGTTTAGTTTGAGATCTAGGAGATTGGTCTTGTCTAAATTGTAATTGAGAATTTTTATTAATGTTATTTATGTTATTTTTTTTATTTTAAATTTGTAATATTCTATTGTTTAATATTATGTCTGTGTGTTAACAATATAATCAATTTGTATCCTCATTGAAGCGTTTATTTATGGTGGGCGTAGATTATCCATAGGGTATCTTAAAATGATATAGCATGCCAGATTGAGCGTGCTATCTCATGCCATTTCGTACCATTCCAGATTGAGAGTGTGGGAAGCAGAGACGAAGCACGATTAGCGGGAGAAACGTAGAACGGAAAGAACTGAATGCGCGAGTAGGTAAGTGTTTGAACGAGGGACATAGTATGCCAGATTGGACGTGCGTGAGCGACGGACAAAACGCGATGATTGGGAGAAACGTAGAGCGGAAGCGATTGAGTGCGCGAGTAGGTAAGTGTTTGAACGACGGACATAGTATGCCATATTGGACGTGCGTGAGCGACGGACAAAGCGCGATGATTGGGAGAAACGTAGAGCGGAAGCGATTGAATGCGCGAGTAGGTAAGTGTTTGAACGACGGACATAGTATGCCAGATTGGCGGTGCGTGAGCGACGGACAAAGCGCGATGATTGGGAGAAACGTAGAGCGGAAGTAATTGAATGCGCGAGTAGGTGTTTTGAACGACGGACACATGCCATATTGGACGTGCGTGAGCGACGGACAAAGCGATGATTGGGAGAAACGTAAGCGGAAGCAATTGAATGCGCGAGTAGGTAAGTGTTTGAACGACGGACATAGTATGCCAGATTGGACGTGCGTGAGCGACGGACAAAGCGCGATGATTGGGAGAAATGGAGCGGAAGCAATTGAATGCGCGACAGGTAAGTGTTTGAACGACGGACATAGTATTATATTGACGTGCGTGAGCGACGGACAAAGCGCGATGGTTGGGAGAAAAGAGCGGAAGCGATTAAATGCGCGAGTAGGTAAGTGTTTGAACGACGGACATAGTATGCCAGATTGGACGTGCGTGAGCGACGGACAAAGCGCGATGATTGGGAGAAACGTGGAGCGGAAGCAATTGAATGCGCGAGTAGGTAAGTGTTTGAACGACGGACATAGTATGCCAGATTGGACGTGCGTGAGCGACGGACAAAGCGCGATGGTTGGGAGAAACGTAGAGCGGAAGCGATTAAATGCGCGAGTAGGTAAGTGTTTGAACGACGGACATAGTATGCCAGATTGGACGTGCGTGAGCGACGGACAAAGCGCGATGATTGGGAGAAACGTGGAGCGGAAGCAATTGAATGCGCGAGTAGGTAAGTGTTTGAACGACGGACATAGTATGCCAGATTGGACGTGCGTGAGCGACGGACAAAGCGCGATGATTGGGAGAAACGTGGAGCGGAAGCAATTGAATGCGCGAGTAGGTAAGTGTTTGAACGACGGACATAGTATGCCAGATTGGACGTGCGTGAGCGACGGACAAAGCGCGATGGTTGGGAGAAACGTAGAGCGGAAGCGATTAAATGCGCGAGTAGGTAAGTGTTTGAACGACGGACATAGTATGCCAGATTGGACGTGCGTGAGCGACGGACAAAGCGAGAAACGGAGCGGAAGCAATTGAATGCGCGAGTGGTGTGCGTTTGAACGACGACATAGTATGCCAGATTGACGTACGTGTGAGCAACGGACAGCGCGATGTTGGGAGAAACGTAGAAAGCGGAAGAATGCGCGAGTAGGTAAGTGTTTGAACGACGGACATAGTATGCCAGATTGGACGTGCGTGAGCGACGGACAAAGCGCGATGATTGGGAGAAACGTGGAGCGGAAGCAATTGAATGCGCGAGTAGGTAAGTGTTTGAACGACGGACATAGTATGCCAGATTGGACGTGCGTGAGCGACGGACAAAGCGCGATGATTGGGAGAAACGTAGAGCAGAAGCGATTGAATGCGCGAGTAGGTAAGTGTTTGAACGACGGACATAGTATGCCAGATTGGCGGTGCGTGAGCGACGGACAAAGCGCAATGATTGGGAGAAACGTAGAGCGGAAGCGATTAAATGCGCGAGTAGGTAAGTGTTTGAACGACGGACATAGTATGCCAGATTGGACGTGCGTGAGCGACGGACAAAGCGCGATGATTGGGAGAAACGTAGAGCGGAAGCAATTGAATGCGCGAGTAGGTAAGTGTTTGAACGACGGACATAGTATGCCAGATTGGACTGCGTGAGCGACGGACAAAGCGCGATGATTGGGAGAAACGTGGAGCGGAAGCGATTGAATGCGCGCGGGAGTTGTAATCAAGATTGTCGTGCCAGACTGGATAAGGCGTGGGTGCGGGAGCGGAGGCAGGAACGAGAGAAGCGTGCGAAGCGGCGAGGCCTTTTTAAATGGTGATGGTGATAAATAAATATCCTGCCTACACCGAGTAATCAGCTATATATTGAACGTGTCTTCATTAATTATTGCAGTTTTTTGCGTTCCCTGTGTAAAGGCAATGGGTAGTAAATATAACGGTGCTATTGTTTTGCAGATACGTGTCTCAGTTCAAGCAAATCAATACAAATACTGTGAAACGCTCTTTAAAGAAAATAAACGGTTGGTTATAGAACATTATTTTCATCTTCTGAGTCTATTAGCATACGTATGGATGGCTGCTACCAATTTTGAAACAAAACCGCTTTAGTACTAACTATTATTTGTCGATATTGTGTGTATACATACATACATTTAGTTCACATTTACATTAGTGTGTATTGCGTGAAATGGAAAGAACAGAGTATATAAATTAATAGTAAAGTAACTATGGAAATTTAGTTAAAAATTTTATACTCTCACGTACTGTAGTACTAGCATCTGCACGTACACATCACGGGTTCACGATCTTGGATAATGTGTTGGTTACTTCAAACTGTACACAGTGTTCTTACACGTCATATCATAAATTATTTCACTTTCGTTCTTATACAAAATCAAAATTGTGATTCTGAACGATCTGGCATTTACTCAAAATACAACAACTTTTCGATACTATAAAATTTACTATCACCTGTGTGAGCCTTGTTTAATGACGGTAAAGAAATATCACTTATATAAAAAAGTATTCAACATGAAGCAAATCTTAATATTGATTATCTTTGTGACAACAGAAAGTGTAGTATATTCAAGAATATTTGTTGGAACTAACGAATATGGATGTCAAAATGTGTTAGTTCATCTGGAAATATATTTACGTACTTTTAATATCAGTAATATCTTGATAAAAGCTGATGGAGAGTCATTACAAGTATGTTATTAGTGTTAACCATTTCTCTTTACATATTGTTGTATTTGATGGCATAGTTCATTGCGTGAAGTTGTATTCAGAGATAAAACACTTTTTACTTTCTTACATCAAAACGGCTCTAAACGTTTTGTTTAAATTAGTTACCCAAGAGCGCAATGCATACTTGTAACTAGAAATGATACAGAATTGCACAGACTTTCTTATAGTTCACTTTTCTAATTTCCTTGGTGTGGACTAGTTTTACGGTCTTGCCTCATCCTCTAAATAGCTGCCATCTATCGCCATCCAAACTACTTTTTTTACATTTTCTCAACTTTTCGGTTTCAGAATAGTAGAACCCAAATATTATTTTAAGCATATTAAAGAAGAATAAAACTTTCTCCTAAGTAGCACTTTTATTTGAAAAATTTGGAACCGTTTTTATAAAAATGGTGTTAAACGTAACTGTAAGTGTGAAATAACCTACATTTCTCAGGAATCTATTGAGTTTTCGAAAAACTTCATTTGAAGAACTTTCACTCAAAAATGTAATTATGTATACAAATTTATAAAATGTACATTTTAACAGCGTGAGAAATATTGAAAAAAATTACATTTTTGTAATGTTTGAAAAAACAAAAGAATACCGCTAAATGAACTTTACGTAATATTAAACAGTGCCATTATCACTATCCGTTGGAAAAGTTTGACGAAAAAAGTTATAGTCATTTTTAAAAATTGGCGTTTGAGCGTGTTTGAAAATGCGTAATTTTGGGCACATTTTAACAAAAATCTGTTTTTCGATAAACTTTACTTGACATTATTTAAATCACATGCACTCATAAATACAATAATGTGAAGAAATCGTCTCTAATGCAAATATTACCGACGTGAGAGACAAGTCACAAAAAATACATTTTTGTAATTTTTTAAAAACAAAACGATACACCAAAATAAACTTAACGTCTTATTAAACAGTGCTATAAGCACTATCCATTGGAAAAATTTGAAGATAAAATCTACGGCGATTTTTTGAAAAAATAGCGTTTGAACGTTTCTGAAAATGCGGGATTTTGAGCTCATTTTCACAGAAAACAGTTGTTATTCAGAAACTTTATTTCACATCATTTGAAGCACATGTACTCATAAAAATAATACTGTGAAGATATTGCTTCAAAAATAAGTATTACCGACGTGAGAGAGAAGTCACAACGTTTACATTTTTGTAATTTTTGGAAAAACAAAAAATTATAGCAATATAGTGTTTATGTCATCATATAGAATTCATTTAGCACTAACCGTACCAATAATTTAAAAAAAAACATTTGCAGCCGTTTTCGACACAATCTTGTTTTTGCAGTTTTTTAAAATTGCAAATATTGCACCCACTATTGCACGAAAACGACTGAAATTCACAAAAAATCTACATGATCTTAATGAAAGAACTATTTATTAACAACAAATTTCAATGGAAGGAAAAGTCTGTATCTTCAACATTGTGGTCGTAAGAAGTTTTCGAAAAAAAATTCAAACTTTTACAATTTCCGAAAATTCAGAGTTAATCTGAAAATCAGACCTATGCTATAAGTGTTTCATACTCTATTCTTACAAGAAATTTAAAGAAAAAATTTCGAGCCGTTTTTGAGACAATTTTAAAAATGTTCCCAGAGCTTCATATAAAGTCTCCTAAAAATTAATGAAGTTTTTTTCAAAATTGCAGATCTCCACCTCGCGCAAAAATGACAGGGATGTCTTCTATTTGGAAAAAAATCTACACACGGTTTAGGCGCTAGCTTTGTTCACATACGACAGAGAGACGGACGGAGAGACAAACGGACTGACATACGTTTTGCTTTCAGTTTGTTGTATGGCAACAAGGACCCACAAAACAGAAGTTATGGCTACACCACGTTTTAGAGTATCTTTTTCCTTTTTCGTATACAAACATATAAACGGAGTAATATACGCAGTTTAGAGAAATTTTTGCTATGCTGGGCGAAAAAACGATGAATTTTCGACAGAAAAAAAGTTCATTGCCGGGTCATGAAAACAAGAATGTGGATAAATCCAGTTGCTAAATTCAGAAAGAAAATTCTCTAACACGTGTAGGGGCCAGAATCCCTGTTTCATGGGTCCTTCATGCCACAAAACCAATTGAAAGCACAACGTCAGTCCGTACGTCTGTCCGTCTGTCGTATGTGAACAAACCTAGCACCTAAACGACATACGATCTTTTGCAAATTGAAGAACCCCTTGTCCACCTGGCTCTAGTTGAAGCATTGAAATTTTTAAAAACATTCTTTAAAATTTGGGGGTACTTTACATTAAGCCTCCTGGACATTTTCAAAATTTTCTCAAAAAACGACCCCAATTTTTTCTTTAAATTTCTTGTAAGAATATAGTAAAATACACTTTATAAAGAAGGCATAGGTCAAATTTTCGCAGTTAACTTTGAATTTTCGAAAATTGCAAAAGTTTGCATTTTTTCGGCGTCTTCCTTGAAGATAGAGATATTTTTCAAATCAAATTTGTTTTCCATAAATAGTTCTTTTATTTAGGTCGAGGACAGTTTTTTAAAAGCTTTGGTAGGTTTCGAGCAATATTGCGCGCAATTATTGCAATTTAAAAAAATTACAAAAACAAGATTATCTCAAAAACGGCTTCCAATTTTTTTTAATGTTTGGTAGGGATAGTGCTAAATGTACCCTATACAATAACATAAACGCCGTGTTACTCTATTCTTTTGTTTTTTCAAAAATTACGGAAATGTAATTTTTTTACTTGTCTCTCACGTCGGTAATATTTATATTTGAGGCTATTTCTTGACATTATTATATTTATGAGTACAAGTTCTTTGAATATTCTCAAATAACGTTTCTCGAAAATTTAAGTTTTCTGTAAAAATGAGCTCAAAATTCGGCATTTTCAGAAACGCTCAAACGCCTTTTTCTAAAAAATGGCTCCAATTTTTTTCTTCAAATTCTTCGAAAGGCTAGTGCTAATTGCGCTGTTTAATATGACGTAAAGTTCATTTTGGTGTATTCATTTGTTTTTTCAAAAATTATACAAATGTAATTTTTTTTAAATACCTCTCACGCCGTTATTATGGACATTTCCATCTATTTGTATACATTATTACATTTGTGAGAGGAAGTGCTTCAAATTATTTTAAATGAACTTTTTCGAAAACTCAATAGATTGATGTGAAAAAGAGCTTCAAATTCCGCATTAACTGTAATGCTTAATTGCCATTTTCTTAAAAACGGCTTCAAATTTTTCAATGAAAATTTCTATTAAGGAAGAGGTTTTACTTTTCTTTAATATTCTTGAAGTAACAATTCGGTTACTATTAGAAAAACAAAAAGTTGAGAAAATGTCAAAAAAATGTACTTTGGGCGACGATAGATGGCAGCTGGCCAGTGAATGGAGGAAGACTTGAAAGCCAGTCCACACCAAGAAAATTAGGAAACTTTACTACGAGAAAGTCTACGCAATTCTGTCGCACCTCTAGTTTTCTTAATTTAGCAACTGTATTTATCTCCTTTTTCGTTATCAGGGCCCGGCAATGAATTTGTTTCTGGCGAAAATCCGCCGTTTTTTCACGCAGAATTAGATAACTTTCTCTATTCTACCTATATTACTCCGTATACATACGTATACGAAAAAGTAAAAAAATAACATCAGTCTGACTTCTTCAAAACGCATTTTAACATATTAAATTAAATGCGCTTTGAAAAAATTGGAAAGCAGTTGGGTTTAGAGCGTATTAAAAACTACTCCATTTCATATCAATTTTTTTCCACCAGTGGACTGGTGATATTGCGTTTTGGTCAGTTATTCCTCAAATTTAGTACTGCAGATGCACCTAATAGCTTGGTGAGATGCAGGAGTGTTGTTTTCACTGTGAATTTTTCACAAGGCAGCTGCAGTTACATAGGAAAGCTTTGTTAGATATCTTAGATTCTGATAGCAGCCATGAAGAAGGTGCCGTCGAAACACAAACTTGATGTCATGCACCCAATGCTGTCCTACTCAAAGCCAATGCTTGCTCATTGTTATACATTGATAATTGATAATTTTCTATGGCTGACAGCACTAAAAAATATTTATCCAGTTACCGTGTTAGGAGTGATTACTTTTCCATACAGCCATTTCCTGTAAACGGATAAATAAGCTTTGGAGGCGAATCATAATTTTTTCTCGTTTGATTATTTCAGGAGCAGGACGCTGTTTCTCGAACTCTACATAGGTTATCACTTTCGGCAATCTACTCCTTCCAAGAACCTGTCTCATCTATTGAAAAAACATTACCGATTGTCCACGTGTCGCAAAATATTAACAGTTTCTCTCATGTGGAAGAGATATATCCTAAAGAAGCAAGACAACTGAGGAGTTGGATAGTGAGAAAGCAACATGATATTGCAATAAGCAGAAGCTTAGATTTACGTTCTTACGTTATTGATCGTGGATATGCATTGAGATGTATTTTCATCCACTGTTGTTCTAACATTACAACTTCTGAAGAAATATTTCAAACTATTTTGAAAGAAGCGTTCGTGAAATCACAGCGGATGTATCGCAATAGTTTCAAATTATCCTATACTTTAATTGGGAATTCTACATATTTAATTTGTTTTCTCTATCTACAATATAAAACGAAAGACCATATTTCACTGGAAGACTGCTCTCACACGAGACTTTATCTGCAATACTGGATAAACAAGAATGGGGAAAAAGTCTTTGACGGTCCTGAATATCTTATGAGACAATTGATGAAATCGAAGGGGATTGAAGTGCAGAATGTGAACTTTTTCTCCGATTCTAATTCACAACTAAACACCATGAAATGTGTAGGCAATGGAACGGGTGATATTGCGTTAAATTATTACTACTTGACATGGGAGAGATATCAGTTTTTGGATTATTCTGCAACACTGAGAGAACACCCATTATGTGTGATTGTACGAAAAGCTTCAAGGATTTCTTTTAGCCAAGTGCTACTATTGCCCTATCGCCCTCATATGTGGTGTGCAATATTAGCATCATTGACTGTTTTCATCTTAGCTTGGATTGCAATCCGACAGTTACATATACCTCCTGTGCATGCTGTGTACAAACCGTATGCAGATCTCAAAGATATTGGGCGAATTGTTTTAGATGTAGTTCAAACTATGTTGTCCAGTAGCAACAATTACTGGGCCTCGACATTTCTTCAACGCTGTATGTTTGTTACTCTTTCAGTGTTTTCTCTGGTTTTATGCAATGCTTATTCCGGACAGCTTCTTGGCTTTCTCACTACACCACCTCACTTTCCTGATCCACAGACCCTGAGTGAAGCAAACGACATCATTCGTCATGTATACTCATTTGTCAATTACGTCCATCTACTGAACAATGAAGGTACTAGCAATGTTCTAAAAAGTTTAAGTAAAAAGTTGATAGTGCAACCAATAAGTGCAATGAATGATCTACTGAAAAAGATATCTGAACGCGGTCACGATGCTTTCATAGTTGGAAAGGCAATGTGGAATGTCGTGTCACGGTCGGTAAATTTGACATCAAACGGAGTAAGATTGTTGAACGCTGTACCAGAGTGTGTGATTCAGCCAGGTCATTGTGCGTACGTGGTTAAAAAGAACATGCCATATTTCGATTTGTTCAATCGGTTTGTAATGCATGTTGTGGAAGCAGGTCTACCAGTCTACTGGGAAAAAGCACAACTTTTCAGCATGACTACTCATGGCTTGATTATACCAGAAGGAGCAGAAGTTCGATACCCCAAACCATTATCATTGTCGCAATTTGCAGGTTCTTTTTTGGTGCTGGGTCTGGGACTAATTATCGCAACATCTGTTTTTGCTGTTGAGAAAGTGTTCGAATTTGCTTATTTTTTGTTTTCATTTTGATTTTATAAATAAAATTGTGTTCTTCTTCTTATTTATTTATTTACTTATTTTACGTCAAAAATAGTTTAAAACCGTGTGTGACGTGCTATGGGGAGAAGTGAACATATACTACTTGAATTTTAATTACAGAAAGAAAATTAGCGTTACTTTTTTCAAGAATTGTTAATAAAATATTCGCTCCCATGTAAAAAAAAATATTTTCAAGGGTAAATCAGCAATAAATTTGGGTGTGTATCCCTAATCAAGGATCTATTCTTCGTCAAGGAATAATTCTTCCTACATTTATGTCCAGAAGGAAAACAAGGAGCCATCTCAGCATTTCCTCAAAGGATCAGGGAAACTAGATCGAGATGGGGGTCATTGATCCGGAAGCAGCAGTACAATACTTGTTACAGGTTGTTTAGAATTATACAGTTAAATTAAATATTACTGATAATTAATGTTACTTTCTTTTTGATACTCAGTATATTCTCTAATCGTGTAGAAACAGTTGTGCAGCAGAAACGATTTCACTTACGATTTAAACTTTTCTATCGAATTTTATCGTTTAATGTCATCTGTCAAAGTGTTATAAAATAAAGATGTGAATTTTTTGTAATGAGCTGTTGGTACTGTCACCTGATAAATATGATTATGACGTCGAGTTTTATAGTTATAGATATCGGCGTTTTCTGAAAATATATTCCCGATCTTAAGCAAGTCAGTTTTGACAAAAAATACTGATTCGTAAATCAACAAACAAGATAATGGTAAAATTCCTAGATTAATGAAGACATGCTTACAAGCATTACATGGATGAGATTTGCTTATAATTCGTACAAGTCTTTTTTGTAAGCTAACATTTTGTTATTAAAGTCAAGCTGTTTCCCTCGCGCCATCTCCGCACTTATTGATCCCTCCAGTTCAGGAACTTGTAGGGTTTTATTTTGATCTAGCATCATTTGTTGGTTAGGTGTTTAAATACTTCGCTAAGATAATGTCTAAATCGCGTAACCTTTGTAAATAACATTGTTTCGTTGCAATCGGGTGCGGGTTGATTTACATTACCCAGATTTTAATTTTATACACCGAGTGATACCACAGTCTAATAACACGGTATAGCAGCTTCCAGCGAATTTTCGGACCTACCGCGACATTAGCGTATCCTAGCGGCCCGTAAGCTGGTATATGTCTGTTTCTGTTCCTGTTCCTGATAACATAATGTTATGTGCAGAACATTTTGACAGAAGCCAGTTAATGCTCAATTCGGGCATTTTTCGAACAGAAATATTTAAATATAATCAGAAGAAAGTATTAAAAATATTCTGAAGGCAATATTTAATTGTGAGAAATTTAGGATACTGCATTAAAATGCCGCCTTAAAATATTTGTGTAGCAAAGGAAAACGTTAGAAATTTGGAATGTATGGAAATAATTGTGTACAAATAGGTATTATTTCCTTTGTTTATTTCTTGGGTGACCGTAAACATGAATATGAATGTTAAATAGAGTTTTCGTATAAACTGTTATATATATATATATATATATATATATATATATATATATATATATGGTAAAGACCCATATATATATACATATATGGGAACATGGAAGGAACCTCCTCGTCGTGTTCCTGGCAACTTCACTTTTCCCCATAGCACGTCATACGCAGTTTTAACTGTTTTTTGACGTAAAACAAATAAAAAATAAAAGAAACCGTAAATAAACTGGCAAATCCCTGCAGTAATGTGTGCATCTTCTGAAACGAAGATAATTGCTGTGACTGTGTTAAGATACTGATGTAATATCTAAAAAATAATAATTGATAATAAGTATATGTAACTGAAATCTAATAAATATATTTCTTTCTGCATGTATGTGGATGTGTTTCATGTAATTGTTCTGTGTATAAACACTGGATTCGTGTTTATTTGAACAGCTTTTCACAAGAAGAAAACCTAAATATTCATTTAATTTGCACTTTCTTTGGTATATAAAACCACAAAACATGAAAAAATTCCTTTTGAAACGTAAAGTGTCAGATCTCGCTCTGCAAACCTTGGAAGAAATTCGACAGGAAATTAGATGTTGTTCTTAGGTTTATATACTTTTAAGCTTTCGTTAATTACAACAAATGATACAATCGGACTAGAATATGAATTAGGTTTTCTAAATAATATAATTACGGCGTCAAATTCTTGATCTAGCACTCATAAGCTATGGTATGAGAGAGTGACCAGCTTAGTGACCACTTGGAGCGCTAGTGATGCTACATCTGTCAATAGGGCTCATTTTCAGCATAGGGAAAAAGCATAGAGCTGCGGGACTGTGTTATTTGACTGTGGGTATACTGTCAGTAAAGCTGAACATTCTACGTTTATAATACCTTACATGATTAAATGTTCCAAAAATCCATTTGGCAACGCAGTGTGTTGCCATGTATGGAAATTAGATTGATACCTGTATAAAATGTCGGCAATTGAATTGCGTTAACAAGGATCATAATGTCTATTAATTTTATTTGTATTTCTCTAATTTTGGTTCTATGTAATCTCATGTTCTATTATTCAAATGTTATAGTAATGTGTGCTGCCTATAGTCTACTTCAGCACAAATGGTTGGGTCAATTTTGAAACTTCTGATTTCACTCAACATTTATTTAAAATAATTTAACTGTATGGACAACCATGTTATGAACATTTCTTATATTTTATTGTAATCGTTAAACAATGTTTCTCATCCTTTTTGTGTTTATATAAAATTTATGTATGAAATTCAGCATGTGAACCCCGGTTCAGTGGGAGAGTGATTAGCAAATGTTTTCTGGATTAAAGAATATAATTTATTGCTCACTTTGATGCAGGTTGTGGCGGAGTAAGGAGCTCCGCTTTGTTTAAAATCCATTTTTCACATTTTGGTAAAGACCATGGCGGAGTGAGGTGCTCCGTCTCTTTCACTTTTAGTCCAGTCGTGGTCGAGACAACATCTACGCCATGTTAGTTTAATTTTCACGCATCTTAAATGATGGATCTCGATACCTTATTTCTTTATTTGTAACTGAAGGCTCTTTCAGGAAGTTCATGGTTGGGAGTTAAATATTAGCTATGGCAAAGGTGTATGCAAATTGTACATCAGTTTTTATAACTGTGATCCCTTGTGACCCTCTCTTTATGAAGTTAGGAATTCAATTATTGCCATGCCCCTTTATTTACGAATCAGTGATCATCGTAAAAAAAAAACTTACTGAAGTGCTAACTTTTACTTTCTCACACTTCGTAAGAAGAGAAAGAATTGTGGTTGAGCACCTTAAAACCTCGAATTTTCCACAAAAACTTCCTGTCGCCTGACCCTGCTAATAAAATGGTGGATACATCTTGTTTCTACTTTTAGTACTTTACTTCCTCTAACGTCGTTCAAATTACTTTGTGTAGGCAGAATTACGTTGATAAACTTATTTTGTGTACTCCGTACTAAAATTACGTTGTGTAATCAGAATGCATATTTTGTGGGACTTAGATGCCGAAAACTCGATTGATGGCCAAACATCTATTCATGGCCTTCCCTAGCGCCTACATGTTCAGCCTATTTCCCATTACTGGATAATGTCCCATTTTAGGTACGCTTTTTTAAATTTAAGTATCTTAAATTTAACTGTATGGAAAAGTTTGCAATTTAGAAAAACAATATAAGATATATCATTATAATAGGTAATGTAACGAATTTCCATGAGATGTAAGTTTATGCAATTTTTACTTTCTCGTATACGTGTGTATATTCGTAGTAATATACGTAGTATATAGTAAGTTATGTAATGCTGCGAGAAAAAACTGCGGATTTTCGGCGGAAAAAGTTCATTGCCGAGCTCTGGTGGCAAAAAAGTGCATAAAACCAGTTTTTAAATTAAAAGAAAAAATCCTCTAACACGTAGTGTAGTCAGAATCCCTGTTTTGTGGGTCCTTGATGCCGAAAAACCAATTGGATGCAAAACGTCTGTCTGTGAACACCACTAGCGCCTAAACCACAAGTACGATCTTTTCCAAGTACTTTCTTTCCTCCTTTGCAATGAAGTTTATTTTTTTGTAAAAACATATTAAAAGGTACGTCACCATTTTCTTCCAATACATAAGAAAAAAACTTTTATCTTCATCTTCTTCAAGATTATATAGTTTTTTCAACAACTGCAACAAATACTATTCTCTGCCATCGAATGTCTTCACCCATAACTTTAGTAATTCCAAATCTGCGGTACAGTGTCTAATAGTAATGTTACGATGAATTGCTTGATTATTTTTCTGGTCACGTACGAACAAGAAGGGACTTTTTGTGCATAAAGTTAAATTCACATCAGTATTCGAAGTCTTGCTTCTATTCTGTGTTGGTTTGTGTATGCGATGAATACTATGAATTTCTTGCAACAAAAGTGGATCACTGAAACATTTAGATATTGGAGATTTATAAGATGCAGCTTTTTCCGAATTATGTGAATAAATTGATTTATGAGACCAAATGTAAGATTGGTTGAATTAAAAATGACGGAGGTTCTGCCATATCCACAATTGCAAGGAGGGAACATTAGTTCTTTCTTTAGGCAAGTGTGTCGTTTCTTCCTTGAATATTTGGCTGATGTCTTGCAGTGTAGTAACTTCCACAGAAGGGCGTGCCCTGAATGACCAGTAGTTCGCGGGCGATTGTGGGCGATCGGTGAGGGCGACGGGGGCGATGGAGGCGAAGTGCAACGCCCTGGTCAAGGCCTCTTGCAACTCTCTTCCGTGAAGCACCACTGCACCAACCCCTAAAGCACCAACGCACTGAACTACGATATCCAGTTGGCCAGAAGTTAGATGTTCACGCTCCTTCTGAAGTAAGACAATGTGTGGGATGGCGTTTGACAATTTTAATAAAATGAGAAGCACCAGCATTTTTTATGAAGAGTACATGATTGTTTTGGAGCTGTGGACGATAACCTACCGTGGACATGCGAGTAAATTGGGAGAAGTACCCATGAAATTTGTAATGGAATAATCAAACTGGTAAATTATTTGATAGGTATTGTATAAGGGTCTTAAAAATATTTAAAAATTATTTCATTTTCGGGCAGGCATTTAATTTAGTGAATTGTCTATATGAGATATTTACAGGAAATATTTCACTGCTCAAAATCTACAAGTGGATTATAAGTCTTTTGTATTACAGTTTACCAACGACGAAAAATATTGGGCCTGCATGTTCTTCTGATCAAAGGCTGGAAAACTACAGAACTACAAAAATACATTAATATATTTTCCCAATGGTTTAGTCCTTGTAATTGGTACATCTCGGAAAACTCCATTGTGATTCCACATCGGGTTTTAATACAGAGATATTGACCATTGTAATTGGTTTTTTTCAGTAGAAACGTGATCTCTTGTTAGTGGTAATGCAAATAATTGATCTGTTAGAAAATATGCGAGTGGTCAATACTTCAGTGTGTTTCAACGCGTTCTATAGTGTTTCGCAGAAACAACTCGTGATGCTACAGAATGGAATAGTTTCTCGTACTTGTTAATTGTCTAATTTTTTTGGTCTGCGCTTCAGTTTAGCCTCATTCTCCTCTGTCACTATCGCCGCCCGAAGTGCATTTTATTTGATTTATTTGGTTAAAAAACAGTAAAAATGTATTTGACGTATGGGGGAGAAGACTATCTGCAAACATTTTTTTGAGTCTCATCCCAACATTTTAACGATAAATAGTTGAAAAATGAATGAAAGTTAAAATATAATAATAATAATAATAATAATAATAATAATAATAATAATAATAATAATAATAATAATAATAATAATAATAATAATAATAATAATAATTTCAAAAGTGCGAGGGGAGATTAGGAACATTTGAAAAACTAGACATTTTCGTTCCCAAGTTATAGAAAACTATCTGTAACGGTAAACGAACTGCAGATTTGACATTTCTGCATTGCTAACAATATAGTAACTCACCTTCGGCTTGACTCCTACCACTCCAAGCAAAAGGAGAGCTTAACAAACGTGCGCATAGTGAAGCTACATTTATGCCCAGAAGCAAAACAAGGGACCATCTCAGCATTTGCTCAATGGATGAGGGTAACTGAACAAAAACTTAAAGGAGATGGGGATCATTGACTCGGAAGATGAAGTAAATTACTTGTTACAAGCATATAAGTTCTTTTAATTATACAATCCAAATGTAAACTAATTCATTATATGTCATTGATTTGTTAACCCTCTGCCACCGACTTGGAGTCCCTGAGAATCCTCCGACATCGCGAAACTTCGAATACATGCATATACTTTTTTTTATAACCTGAATTATTCTTGTACCTTTTCCTTCTACAGTTTTAAGTAATAGTTCGCTAGCTTACTGTTGTGGAATGCTTTGCAGGAAAATTATCAGGTTTTGCTGGCGCGCACAAAACCTATGGAATCCACGTTAGTAGCAGTGTACCTTTCACTGACTGCGTGTCACACTTTGCCAACTAGAAGTTTTCTCTGTGGTGTCTCTGAAGAAAGTACAATGTACAAAAAAACAAGTCTAGTCTGTTTAATGAGTGTGTGAATACTAATTACCATGATTTTGAAGAAAATATTGCGCAAAGTGTGGAGTAAATGTACAAAGTTGTGAGAATATCTTCGGATTATCAAATTGAAAGTGACTGTGACTTATCATTAGGGTCCGAATTTTAATGACCTAAAAAAGCGAAATACGCAAGCATTTACGACCTAAAACCTACATAAATATGACCTTAAAATAAAATATGACGTTATAAAAGTTTATTTTTTAAAAATTCCTGTTAATGATTTAGGTATAACAAATACAAAATTCACTCAAGAACAGATTGTGAGTACAAATCATACGCTTTGCAGTCTTTGGAACTAACTAGCATTTCAAAAATGCTTGTGTCTGTAAAAAAATCAAGTACAGTACAATAAAACTCATCAAACAAAATGTATTGCTATAATACTGCATACTTCTTGTTTAATATTTTCGGGCCTTACATCAGACGGACAATCTAGTTTAGAATCTGGGAAAGAAGACGATTATGAATAGTAATTTCTTGAAAATGAAGAACCCGAATAATAAATAACTCAGAATGTGAAATACGATATTGGAAAGAACAAACAGTGTGCAAGAATTGTGCAGAAAAAAGATGATCAAAGAAACTTTAGTTAGAATTTTAGGGTTTGCGGTAGTAACATTTTTGTACTTGACTTTCAGTTCTAGAAGCAGAGTAGTTTTCAGAATTACATATTTAAATATTTAATCAATTTTTATTATAAAGGTAAATTCGTTAAATTAAAGGTCTGCATAACTTCATTCAACCATTCCTAATTTCTTGATATTCCCTTATTAGATAACGCATTCACAAATATATAATGATTAATATTCTCTTTAGTCATCATTTATCGCAAGTTTTAATGTTCTTCGCTCGAAATACAAATTAATACTGTAATATTTGGGAAAAACATCATGTGTCCCTGGGACTCCACGTCTATACCATTGTGACTGAATTCCCATGTCAGCAGCTAAAGGTTAAAATAAACATTATTTTTCTTTTTGATTATCAGTATAGTGTCTAATTGTATGGAAACAGTTAAGCAGCAGAAAAATATTTTACTTTTAACTAAAAAATTTGTATACCGACTTTAATTGTTTAATGTCATCTGGCAATACGTAGTAAGTAACATACATGTATTGTTTGTGGATTTCTTGTAGTGAGCTCTTGATACTGACAAAAGATAAAACAGAAGTAGTCTAGTCTGGTAAACACAACGACGATGAGACATTTTTTTCAAAATGCACTTTTGAACTTCAGAAAAGTTTTTAATCATTTTGACGCAACTAATTGATCCAAGTGAATGTATTCACTTCAATTGATACTACTGGACTTCAATAATAAGCAAAAAAGTGAGCTCCAAATTCAGATACAACCATTTCTATCTTATCTTCACATGGAGACTACTGAGAACAGAACACAATTATGTTCCAATCTGAACAGAATCTTCATGCGCACACCAACTACTAAGGGAGAGTATTATTAGAACATAATGTGTTTAGAATTCTTAGAAATCATTTAAGAAAAAACTATTAGTTACAAATGTAAATATGTGCATACGGTACATAAAAGGAGTTATGTTTTCTAGATTTGAAAAAAAATCTGTACGTGATGGAAAAGGAAGAAATTCGTTTTCGATTTTTTTTTTTAATTTGTTGCGTTTCCACCTTGACGCAACGCGTCTCCAAGCCCCCTTAAGGGGCGTTGAGCGCTTTGTTCTGTGGAGTAATCCTCCATTAAAGTGCTTTTTACTGTTAACATTTGTCAAGTCTCGTCACGTCGCGGTCAGTCATTGCCTTTTGTCCCTTCGGCCAGGGGCTCGACGACGTTGGGTCCCGGGGTTCCTGGCCGGTCACCCAACCACGAACCCGCGAGACTCGAATGCGCTTAACCTTCGTGACTTCACGGAGCGTAGTAAACGCATTCGGCTAGCGCCCCCGGCTTTCAGCCTACCAAAGGCATAAAGATTAGCCAAAGTTATCGAATCAAATTTTTGGTTGTCTTTTACCATCAGGCAAAAGTTACAGTTAGCTAAAAGAAAATACCAAAAATTAGGATAAAAATTCCGAACGTTCAATCATGTACAAGTTGAACTCCCTGAAAAGCATGATGTGCTGAACAGAAAAGAAATAAAAAAGGGATCTTCAACAATTCCTGCGCATATGGACGCAACAACAATGCCCGAGCGCTGTGCGTGGATTTTCTTGACTCGTTAAGAAACTCATACTACTCTCTTCATGTCTTTAGTAGAGGCAGTATTTTGTCTTATGACATAACCATAATATTTCTGCAAGCGCCTCTGACCAGGAGGTCCTAGGTTCGAGTCCTCACGGCGGCAGGATTTTCGACACTAGCTTTTCAGCTAGGTTGAATTAAGTCGCTGTCTGGAGGAGAATTCTAGCGGCCGGCTGCTCTGATCGGTAGTTTTTCGTAGTTTCTCCGATCAATACCAGGCGAATGCCGGAGCAGTGCCCTACCAAACGGACCGCGCGCGATCTTTCCTTCCTCTTCCTTGTCCTATCCTCTCCCCTTACACACACACTTACCCTGACATGCACTACACTACCACATATACCGGGAGACCGGTGGGGAGCTTACAGCTTGTCCCGGCTGGGGCGGTGCCCTGGGGCGGTGCTGGTGAGAGAGTCCTGGTTAAGGGAAAACCCCAAGTAGCTGACGGTAGGTCGGCGCCAGACCTCGCCGTCCAGCGGGGGAAGATTGCTGCCATCTCCCAAGAAAAAGCATGCACTATACTAACGGGATGACCAAAGCAGTTGACGAGCCCGAAATCACGAAAAAATCAATTAATCAATCAATCAATTGAACTCTTTAGAGTCACTATCACCAAGATGATACACATACCGAACACCATATCTTGAATGTCAAACTGTCGAACCTCGCCCACTTCCGTTGCACGAGTTTATAAAAATAAAGATATTTCAATATCTGCAGCGCATAAAAATGTAAATTGAAATTTCAAGAGCAAATTATTCTCTAAGGTAAAAGAACAAAAATTGATATTTTTGGGGATGGACTCCCTCCTGCTCCCCAAATTCAGATAAATGAAATAAATTATAGAAATATCCTCGATTATACTGGGGTATTTTGAATCAGTTCCGTCAACATTAAATTTTTTATGGATAATAAAAAATTAAATGCATGTTTGGGTCACCAAAAGATCTCTGAAATCAATGAAAAATCACAATTTCGTTATTTATCCTCAAGAAAATTTAATATAATGATAGCTTAAACAAACATTTCAGGGGGAAGATATACCTTAAAATCTTAAAAAATTCGATTATGGAAAACATTATTTTCTTTGCATTAATTATTCAGGAATATTTTGGTGAAATATTTCGATATCTGCAACAGTTTTCAAGTTATGATTTAAAAGGTATGTGACTGTATCATGCATCTATTAGATTAGTAAGGTAAGCAAAACTCATGAATCTAACTTCTCCCCTTGTTTTCCTGAATTTCCGTTTTTAAGATGTTTCCCTTATAACTCATAAACTAATTATTTTAAGGCTATTAAATTTTTACGATTCATTTAATCAAGTATTATCTACAAAATCATGCTAAATCGTACACTTAGATCAATATTTTTTGTAATAAAAAACTATTAATAATTAATATATTAATTTTGGTATAAAATTAAAAATATTACTTATCCAGAGATATAAATAAAAGAATATGGTTTTGTACCTGTGAGTATTGTCAACAAATTAAAAGACGAAATTTGTAGAAATTTTCAAAATTATTCGAGTCATCAGGGAAACACTAAGTTACTGCCTAAAACTACTGGTTGAATTTTTATTTTAAAAAAATGTTTAAGGTTAAAAGCAAATTTTTCCTTCCAGAAGAAAGATATTTCTGTGTGTCTGTTCATTTTCACTGCTGTGGGGTATGATTTTTAATGGACAAAAAAAGCGGTAAAATAATAAAAATTTAACTCCTGTAATCTGTATCTTCCACCTTCATGTAATTGAACATTTTTAAACTGACATTCATTATTATCTTAAAGAAGATCTATGGTTTAAGCCTCTCTTATCAGTATAGGTACTGGTCACGTGGAGACAAAGTAAGTAGAAATATCACATTAAAATACATGTACTGTGAAATTACTTTCTGTCTCTTTCTCTGATATTTTACTATTGCCAAAGGCGGATACCATTTACAACAAACATCTCATGTTATAACTGGGATTAGTACTGCCACTACTATTGTTAATATTGTTGTATCTACCATTGCCCTTCTGTGCTCACAAACTCTCTCAATGTTAACACTAATTTATTAAATTTATTTCCAATTTAATCATGGGTTTTTATGTACAACATATTACTCCTTACCTGTTGCATGTGAACGTGTAATTCTATACAAAATCACGATTCCTGGAAGTTCTATTGATTGAAACCAGTTATTAGATTGTTGGGAACTAATATAAATTATCAGCCTTTTTCAACACAATTTTAACATTTATTTTTACATATGTTACAAACTCCTTTGATCTCATGAGAATTATTTTGTATGTTGAATATTAAAGTATCGTACGGGTTTGAATACAGTTCGTACGTTTAGTATATCTTGGTAGATAGCTTCTCGGATGACCGGCAGCATCTTGTCCATGAAATCTTGTTATGTCAGTTGCGTTCTTGCCTAAATTAAAAATGTTCCAGAATGTCCTCAACGATTTGCTTTTAATAGGACTTAATATTTCCCACAAAATTAATACGCGGTCACGAGTTTCCCTATCTGTGTTTCATATGAAACACCAACTCGTGACTGACTATATTAATGAAAAATCCTTCCATCTACAGAGTTGCCCTCATATATATTCCCTAGAAACACGGAGTATATTTTAATTCGACATTTCAACTACTACATTAATAAAAATTCAAATTCCAGTTTAATATTATAATTTAAACCATACTAAGCTCTCAAACCTTAAACTAACCATAAATTTCCGCCTCACTATCATTTATAGATAACCGAGTCTATGCTAAAAATCCGTTCGTACCTCACCAACCGCTTACGTGTGTTTGCTTCTACGTTTTTCTACAGAATGAAACATTGCATCCTTTTAAAAGATCACGGACATCAACGTCCCCTCTACACCTTTTTCATATAATGTGTTCAGAACCGTCTCCATCAGCACAGCGTCATGACACCAAGCATGGAATATTACGTCTTGTTGATCGGCTGTCTTGACACGCGTATTTTTCTACTTTCGATTTTGCAAACAATGCTATTATTCCTGACGCTGGATACCAATTCTATCATTAAAACTAAACTCAGATTTATTGGCTTATCACACTACTGATACTTGATGTAGCCGAGTCATTTTCGCACAGACACTGAAAAGATTTTGAGAATGTGACGAAAAACGAATAGATCAACTTTAAGCAAACAAATGTTTTTAAGACGATATTAACATGTTCTTTCTACGTGCAGAAAAGTTAAGCAAATTCGGTCCAAATGAATGTGTGTTCTTGAAGGACAATGTAGCAGATTTTACCAGCTGTGCTTAATGCGATGTGTTTATCAAACTCATTGCATTTTTATTTCCAAAAATATCTATTAAAATTATTGAAATTATTTCTGAACTTAAAAATTGCGGCTAAAATTTTTTTCCTGTTCGAATTTTTCTATATATTGAGGTAATTTTCGGTAAAATAAGTGACATTTTTCACTATCAGTTGCTTTCAGACAATAAACTCATTATTTTCTCTCTGAAAATTGAGATTGAAACATACCTGACCACTTAGCTCCGATTTTACGAACGTAAGTGGTCGATGCAATTCTTCCACATCAGTTTAAATTTGGCAACATAACTCCGTCACGTGTCAAAAGGCACTCGCCGATAAATATAAAAGTAGCAACGCCCAATCCCATCAACAAAATCTCGAAACTGCTTAACAAATGCGCCATAGTTAATGGAAAAAGAGTACGATCGATGATCCCATCAGGAAGCATTAATCCTTCAGCAATTTTCAATTTAGTTTGTGCCGCTACCCAGTGGTTGAATATCCCTGATTCGTATACACTTAGCGCAAATACATTTAAAAATTTTATATGTGGCATGTTCTTCCTCATTAGGAAAGACATATATCCAGGTATTACAACACATTCGGGTATTCGATGCAATACCTCAATCCCTTTGCGAGTGAGGTTGATAGAACGAGATGTCAGATAATGATAGCTGAATTTCATTAAATAACCATCCCTTCCGTTGTCAACAATTTGTTTCAACAAAATGTCTCTTTCGTTAACAGATTTAATAACTAATTTCTCATGCAACTCCTTTGTAATTGAACTAGTTTCTAAAGTATCAAATATTTGAGAAAAATTTTTGTATGTGTATAAGTGGCGTATCATGTGATTAACTTGTTCAATAGTTTGTGGATCAGGATCTCGTGGTGGATGAGCTAGGAAACCCAAAAGTTTGCCTGTGTAAGCGTTGCACATCACGACGGAAAACATCAACATAGTTGAGAGCATGATGTGTTGTGGTAAAGAATGAATTCGACGCTTGCAGACCCCACATATCAGTGTCTGAAAGACATCTAGTATCACCCGCTGTACTGAAATCTCGATTCTATTTCGAAGAAGTATCGTTCTTGATACATTACGAAAACTGAAGCTTTGAACAAGATACCAAGATAACATTGTACAGAACGCACAAGCACTAATTGTGACCCACACGGGCAACTGATATGGAAGTAATAGCACTACACTGAAATTAATTTCATCTGATTTTCGAACTGTTACACATAAAGGTTCCTGGCTTAGTGGAGAAGTGAAATCGAAGATTTTATATCGATCTACAGTCATATAATGTAGATTAAAAGATACATCGGCTGTTCCATTTGAAACAGCATTCCTACATGAAGTGTTGTTTATCAACTTTCTTACTCCATATTTTCTTCGAAATAGGTCCATTATCTTGAACTCCGCTCCGTCAAAAATTATATTTCCATCTTTGTCCTTCCATGAAACCGCATCTGGAAAGTTTTCTAAACAACCTGACAAAGAGTCGGCTTTTGCTGACTCCATGTAACTTTGAATTTGAACATACGAAACATACTGAATATTTAAGTTATTTAACACAATAAAACAATTCTTATTTTCTTTCTGATTGCTTTGTCTCCAACGCAATACATCAGATTGAATTACACTTATGATTTTCGGAAATTCAATGAACTCGCATACATCATCTACATGGAAATGATGTATATTGTCACGGTTCATAAAGAATATTATAACTTCCGTGTAATGACTTAAAATATCAGGAATAGTTTCTAGCATCCGTGCGTTCTTGTTGGAAGAAAAGTTAGCTTCCTGTGTCAAATGATCAACGTCCAGAGAAATGACTTGCAAAGTGCGTCGAGGAGTGAAGGCCGGGGCGTCGGCGGGCGATCGCGGGCGATCGGTGAGGGCGATGGGGGCGACGGAGGTGGCATGCAGCGCCCTCGCCAGCGCCTCCTGCATCGCGTTGGCTCGCCCACGCAGCTGCAGCGCCCCTGTGCCCATAGCACCAACCACTTGCACCACTAAACTGACGTCGTCTGCCAATGCCCTATCGTCTCTCTCAATCAAAATGGATGAAAGCACTACCATGCAAGACAATTCGAGCAACGCAAGAGTAACAATCACTCTTTCGTGTAATTGAACCGAATATTTCTGCATTTTACTGGTTTGTTAATTTACACACACACACACACACCACGTGAAAGTGTAATTTTTTTAAATGAACAGCTGCTGCCGCACGTTCGAGTAGCTATTAAAAGCAGACATCCGATACGATGTAATCATTCCTAGTTTCACAACAACAGATGTGGGACCACTTGTCTGCAAATCACTAATTGTAGTGCATTATTATCAAAAAAATTATATAATTAGAAGACATGAATTACAATATTTCATTTCATTAGATTGTCTCATGTTTTGAGGACAAAATGTCCTCCAATGTTGATTAGGATAATTTTCTGGTGAAGGTAATGAACTAAACAAAATAGAGATTATACAAGATTCAAAATATAATATCAAAACTAATTCAGTAAGAAAAATCACAACTTTTGCAGACGCTTGTTTTTTTGAGAATAGTAAATGTAACGTTTTTAATTTTGATTGAAAAATGTAGTTTTTCTTACTGTTTTAAAACTCACAAACTTTTCAAACATTTTCACCAACTGCCCCCTTCAGCAGTACTTCCTGGTACTTCTTGATGACCACATACTCATTCCATTCTGGGAGAGATCTTACTATCTACTTTGGTATGAGAGCTGCTTGATATTTCCACATTGGATTAGACCGAACGCAGATTAGATTTGGACACTGGCCCAGTAAAGTACATGGACGTGTATCTCGGCGTTTCCAATCTCTCTGGTAGTAGGAGAGTCTTAAAAGAAAGTATGTGACTGAAGGCTAGTGTTCCAAGTATTTGCTTGCTTAATATATCGAACGTAATTCAAACATTTTGTTAAGCACACGACTGCTTCTGAGAGTTAGTATTCCATATATATAACTATTCACACAGCCAATAAATATAGTTTTCACCAGTCGCAACTAAAATCCAATAGGAACAAACTACACGAAAATATTTATCTCTAGTGAAAGTCGTATTTTGCTGGTGTGGGACCCCACAATACACCGTATCTCAATCTCAGTGAGTTGTTACGTGACGTATGATATTTATCTACAGCCAATGGTTTGTTGGTCACGATATTTTACATATTTAATTATTTCTCCCTTTCCTTGGAAATAAAGAACAAAATTATGCAGAACATTACTTTCAATTGAATCTCTATCAAATGATTCAAACGAATTATTTTGCACAACTGTAGATAAATTGCTAAATCAGTATCTCATACTAAGGGCATGGTCTTCAATTAATTTAAAATATATAATACTACTAATATCCCTCTACTTCCCTTTGGTTCAGTATCCATTGACCAATTCATTGCCTTTCATTGTCGATGTCGATTTTTGTCGATTGTCGATTTTTAAGTTACTTGTAAACTCCTTTTGCCACCCAGCAAGTAAAATCACCACTACCTCCAACAATAAAACAAGCACTACACTTACGATACTAATGATCTTAGCAGTTTACGTGCCGGTATCATCAATCAATCAATTAATCCCTCTATCGATATGATTGTCATGGAACTTTCCCCCTCCTCAGCTCTCAGAAGGGACACCTGTCCTTATCACTCACTAGATAGGTAATATCCGAGGAATCCCCTAGGTCAATCTACATTACACTGTCTTGAACTTGGGAAGATTATCGTGCACTGGAACGGGTAGGAAAATCATTTGGCTATAGGTTATTTTTAGTATTGAACAGGTTGGAAAATAATTCATGGTAGTGGTTACTTTTAGTATTGAAGTTGCATAAGTAATGCCTGTTAAAAAAAGGTCATAGAGTTATTCAATATTTATTCTTCAAGTGACGGCGTCTCAACAAAACGTCACAAATAAAATTAGCTCAGTCATAAAAATGAAGTAAATTGTTTCTACAAAAACACGAAAAATAAAAATCAGTTCACGTTAGCAAGCACATTCAGTTCAATCAGTTCACAATAGCAAGCAGAATAACAAAGGACTCCATTAGTTGCCTTGGGATTTTGGGGACAATTTGTTCGGCTGTCATTGCGCCATAATGCACTTATTATTTACAGTGTGCACATATCTATGAAAAAAGGATTAATTTGTACTTTCAGCGCACAAAAGAAAAGATTCCACATTGATGTATCATTGTTGTCAGCTTCCAAAGAGTTCCATCACGAAGAAAAACGCTGCAAGGAACAAGCCCGACCCTAACACAAAGAAGGAACCTAACAGCTGATCGGCAGTGATCGCTTCTGGATCGTACGTAGCAACGCCATCTGGTAGCAACAATCCGTGAGCTATTTTGCGATTACGTTGCTGCATCATCCAGTGGCTGTAGATACCAGACTGAATCACCTGCATCACGAAAGAATTAAACACTTCATAATGAGGCATTCCTTTTCTCACAAGATACCCGGTGTAGCCGGGTGATATCACACATTCTGGGACACGGTGGAATAGTTCATTGCCCCGATGTGTTAAGTTCACTGATCGTACCAAATCTTTGAAACTTAATTCACCCAATAAGTAACCATTACCGTTTTCGTTCAACATTTTTCTCAATCGGCTACCTTTTTCTGACGGTGGTTCTACTATTAACTTGAGGCCCAGGCTTTTGTGTATCCGAGTGCTGCCAACACCAGTTAAAATATTGCCAAAGTTAGAGTCTGAGTACAGACGATTTATAATTTTGTCTACCTGTTCGAGATTTTGGGGGTTAGGGCGAGAAGGAGGAGACGTCAGAAATCCTAAAAGTTGTCCAGTGTAGGCGTTGCACAATATTACTGAGAATA
This sequence comes from Teleogryllus occipitalis, assembly GCA_011170035.1. Classification (NCBI taxonomy): domain Eukaryota; kingdom Metazoa; phylum Arthropoda; class Insecta; order Orthoptera; family Gryllidae; genus Teleogryllus; species Teleogryllus occipitalis. The sequence goes on along the minus strand of BLKR01003772.1, from coordinate 27,367 downwards.
TCAGCACGGCGACGGAAAGCAGGCGTTGTGGTAACGTTCTCGCTTGACGAGATGATGCTCCAGATATCACCATCTGAATTACATCTAAAATAGCTCGACCGATTCCTTGATGATTTCTTCTTCTACTTTGTTTCGCTGTACAATTATGCACGGCGTGCCACGGTAAAACAGCAATGCACATCGCACTCAGAATTCCAAACCACGTCACTTTCTGATAGGGCAAAAGTAGAACAAGACTGAATGGTACAAGAGGTGATTTTCGAACAATTATGCACAACGGGGATTTCCATATGGCCATAGTGAAATCGACATCCAAATATCTTTCTAATGTTATGTAATAAGAGTTAAAGGAGACATCAGCTCTTTTACCTGCGATACATTCATAAGAGTCTTTCAGTTGAGCAGCCGGGCTTGTCAGTAAATTTGGGGACTCCACTTCATTCATTTTTTGAAATAGTCGCCACATTTTTATATCTGCGCCGTCGAAGATTTTCGTTCCTTTCTTGTTCGTCCAGTAGAACAAATTTGGGAAATTGAAAGAGCAGTGGGTTAAAGACAAGCCCCGTTTCACTGTTTTCATAGTATTCGTAGTTTGAACCAAGATTGTCGTATTTATTGTAAGTACATATATTTCATGAATTATACTTCCATACACACGTTCGCTAAGTCGATTATTACCTAGCTTTAAGAGCCTGTTATTAATATTTGACTTCGTATGATCTTCACAATCGAGTATCGGCGATGGCGTTAGAATATATCCATGTCTCCTCGCCCATGGACGTAAGAACTCTAAATACGTGAACAGATTTTTGTGAGTTGAATCCACCTCTTCTATTCTGGATGATTCCAATTTATTTAAATCCCGCAAAATCCAAATTTGGGGAACTGGTTCCGGTTTTGTTGCCGAAGTGGTGACAATTTCAGCTGCTTTTGGAATTTCTTGTAAATGATCTAGCAGGTTGATTTGTAATGTACGTCTAGCCATGAACCGCCTTCCCCTTTGACGTGAGTAATCCGTGAGGACAACGGGGACGCGGACGGCGGAGAGCAGCGTCCTCGTCAGGGCCTCTTGCATCACGTCCCCTCTCCCGCGAAGCACCACTGCACCAACGCCCTTGGAACCAACGCACCGCACCACCGACACAAACTCATCTGATGAAATATCGAGATTAGGATTGCTCGCAATGGCAGCAGCAGTTGCACTTATGACAATGGAAAAAGTGCAGTTAAGAACAAAAAATCGTGATGAGTACTTCATGATGATACATCAGATATTTCTTTCTCTCTCTCGGACACGTTGATAAACTGTGTCGTAAAGGTTGAATCAGTGGTTCAGATTATTTCGTTTTTTAGTGAATTTGATAAGAGTCCTTTTGAAATCACGCGTGGAGCCCAGGAAAATACTCAGTACTTTCAGCACAAGGGCTTTCTGATCAGACATGCAATGACTTACTGTAGTTGGTTGTTGATAGAAGTAACAAGCCCGTTTATCTTACTTGTTATAGGGGACTCTCATATGTGGAGGATATGTCGATAGCGGTCGAGTTGGTAATCGATTCTATTAATTTTGACTGTGTCATGAATACACAAAGTTTTTGCCTCTCTATGTCAATTTCCGTGGGCAAATTTGATTCCGAAAGTAATTATTAGAAATGAGTATTTAACATGATGCGATACATTACTCTTCTGAAATTATTATTAGTATCTTCCTGCGTGTGAGAAAACCTCCAGCAGTTATTATCGCAAATTATTCATTTGAACAGTCATTGAGAATTCACTGTAGTCCTTTTTTGTGCCTTTCGTTCATTGGTGTTATTTACCAATGTCTAACGCTTCCATTGAGTTGACAATTACATTCATAACCCACTCAAAAGGAAAGAGAAGGAAAATGAATTCTTCGGAAGCGAAACAGAGGAAATTGATAAAAACCTAGCGGCGGCGCTACACCAGAACATACATTTTTGCACTATTTTGTCGCTATTGCAATTTTCAAAAATTTAGAGAATTCAACGTATAATGAGATATGAACAATTTTAAACGACCTATTCTCTAACCAAGGAAAGTATTTAAAAACATTGGACCCTGCTTCAGGAAAAAAAAATAAATATAAAAAGAATATGCGAAAATGTTTCGTTTTTTCAAACACTTCTAAATGAACTTATTTAAAGAATTAAACTTTTAGAATATACCAGGACTGGGGTAAAAGTCATGGTAGCTATTTTTTGTGAGAATATAAGATGAGGGTGGAAAATATAAAATATGCATATGAAAGAACAAGGTATGAATTAAGTTCATGGACGTTTAACGCCACAAAGAAATTGTGTTTCTAATATTTATTAAGGTACTACCAGACCAAGCAAACCTTGTTCTGCCCTTCATCTCCCTCTTTATCCTTCCCTCTCCCTTTCTTTCCCGTCTCTCTCTCCTTTTCTCTCCGTCTATCTCACCGTCTCTCTCTCTCTCTCTCTCTCCATCCCTGTCTCAGTCTGTTTGACTCTATTGGTGTCTCTGTCTTTGCCTCTCTCTCCCTCTCTTTCTCCGTCTCTCTGTCTCTCTCTGCCTCTCTCTGTCTCACTTTCTCTCTCTGTTTGTTTCTCTTTCTGCTTCTCTGTTTGTCTCTGTCTACCTCTATCTGTCTCTGTCTTCCTCTGTCTGTGTCTCTCTGACTCTTACCCCTCTCTGTCTCTATCTGTCTCTCTGTATCTGCCTCTCTCTGTCTCTGTCCTTCCGTATTTCTACCTCTGTCCCTTGCTGTCTCCCTGACCCTCTGTCTCTCCATTTCTGTGTCTGTCTCTCTCTCTCTGTTTTTCTCTCTGCTTCTTCGTATCTGTCTGCCTCCGACTGTCTCTGTCTGCCCCCGTATTTCTCTGTCTGTGTCCCTGTCTCTCTCTCATGCGCCTTTGTCCTGACCTCAGTCTCGTCCTGCGTCACACGGCAACGCCCAGCAACAACGATGCCCAGATGGAGAGCAGTTTGAATGGAAATTGAATTAATGCGAAGCGCAATTTTGTTCTACAGCGCCATCTAGAGTTACAACAAAATTAACAACAGAAACCTTTTGGGTGAAAAACACGTAGATGTGCCAACTTTCATGGAGATAGGTCACACAGTGTCGGAGTTTACCGCTCTTATATTTACCAACATCCAATTTTATATAGTATATAGTATAGATATACATCTGGAATGATTTCATGGTTCATGTTCATTTCAATGGTTTCATGTTCCAAAGCATATTAGAATATACGAGTTCACAACATTAAAAACATTACATACTCATTCTAAAGGTCAGATTACGAAGATACTCGATAACCCCCATCTCGATCGAGTTTTTGTCCAGTTTCCCTGATCCATTGAGCAAATGCTGAGATGGCCCCTTTATTTGCTTCTGGACGTAAATGTAGCTTCACTATGCGCAGGTTTTGTTGAATTTTCCTTTTGCTTGTAGTGGTAGTAGAGCTTGGGTGAGTTTCTATTTTGTTAGCAATACAGAAAAATCAAATCTGTTCGTTGTTTTACAGTTAAAAATAAGTTTTCTATAATTCGGCAACGAAAATATCAAGTTTTTGAAATGTTTTAATCTCTCGCTTTTTTAAATTATTATTATCAATATTATTATTATTACTATTATTACTATTATTACTATTATTACTATTATTACTATTATTACTATTATTACTATTATTACTATAGGCGAATTTCTCCCCACAAATGAAAGACGTTAAGCAAGTAACTAAATCAAATTTTCTTTGAGTTCTTGTTGATCCAATAGGCTTTCATTCTTTCCGGAGAAGTGCTCGTTTACGTTCTTCTGACCATTTTGGTCTCTGTACTGTTTTTGTTTAGGTTGCTCTAACATAACTACCTACTTGTCTACTTTGTGTCTGAAGGTGTCTTTCTGTGATCTTAATGTGAATATCTTCCAAACTAAAATATCGGTTTCAAGTTCATGTGGCCACAACATCAGGCAGATCGTTTGGGGAACATCAAGTTTGTATAAAATTCTGCTTACGCGTTAGCCGCTAGCGTTGTTCACGAACAGATGGACAGACGTATTGCCGTCAATCTATTTTTAGGTATCGAAATCCCACAAACCATGGTTTCTGACTATCCAATGTGTTAGAGCATGCCATTTACATAATGGAACATATAATATGAATATTTACATACAGGAACAACATTTTCCACTTTTACTTTCTCGCTAGGGAGGAGAGAGAAAATTATGTAATGCCGCGAAAAAAAAAAAAAACGGCAGTAAACTCTTATTACAGGACTCGGGTAACGAAAAAGTGGATAAATCCAGTTGCTACGTTTAGGAAAAAATCCTCTAACACGTGGTGTAGCCAGAATCCATGTTTTGTGGGTCTTGATACCGCAAAAGCGATTGACAGCAAAACGTCGATCTCTTCGTCCGGCCGTCCATCCGTCCGTCGGTCTGTCCGTCTGTCCGTCTGTCCGTCTGTCCGTCTGTCCGTCTGTCCGTCTGTCCGTCTGTCCGTCCGTCCGTGAACAATGCTAGGGGCTAAACCGTACAACCAATTTTCTTCAAAACATATTTCTTCAAAGTGATAGAAAGTCGATCTGGCTGATGTCGCGGCCCGTTGAATTGGAAACCAATATTTTAAATTTGAGCTGTATTTTGCATGAAGCCTATGGGACATTTTCAAGTTTCATAAAAATAGCTTCATCTATTTGATCCAATTTTTTGGTTGGATAGTGTGAAGTACGTTTAAAAGAATGGTGCAGGGCTCATTTTCGTTGAAAACTAATTTTTCGGAAATTGTAAAAATTAAAATTTTTTTGGCATCTTTCTTCAACTACAATCACAAAGATATAGATTTTTTCCTTAATGAAATCTGTTCCCTAAAGATAGATTTTGAAATAAGAACAGGTACAAAGTTTCGAAACTTTGATTAGTTTAAGCGTAATTTTGCGTAAAAATACTGGCGAGAAAGTGCTTGCTGTTTTAGCATCACTAATTTTGTTACCAGTGGTAGACATTCGCTATGTCTATGGCTACAAATTTGCTGATTGAAAATTGTCTTTGGATAATGTAGTCAGGGCTTAAAAAGTTTGCAGTTCTCTTTTTCGTTAAAGTATATAAATTTTCGGAAATTGGGAAAGCGAAACGATTTTTCGTGTCGTTTTTCCTTTCCTTTCCGTTCCTTTCCATAGTATTTTGGGTAAAATACAGGCAATTTTTAAACAATTATTTTCTCAAAATCATCTCCAAATTTTTTCTTTACATTTTTAATGGATAGAGTGTTAGACATTTAAATAATTTGTGCAGGTCCCATTTTCGGCGATCTCTATTTTCGAAAATTGCAAAAACTTAACATTGCAATAGTACAGTTTTGATGTTAGAATCTTTTTTTCAACAATGTGTTATAAATATGGACTTTTACACAAAGTCATGTAATATTTTTTTAAAGAAACTGTTTATTTTGACTTGTAATTTTTGCTTGAAAGTAATGAAATTGTTTAAAATACTGATGAGATATGTCTCCACGTTTTTTAAATTATTTTAACCGTACAGAGATACAGGCATACAAAAACTGCCGTAGGTCTCATTTTCGTTGAATGAATTTAGGGACTACCTACAACGAAAAATATTTATCTCTGATCTTTAGTGAAAGGCGTGTTTTGTTTGCGTGTGCCATAGAAGTGTATTATATCTAGTTTCAAGTGAGTTATTAGCTGTTGCATGTCATTTATCTAAAACTTTCGAAATTTAAGTCACGTTATTTTCAATAATAAATCAAATTTCCTTCTCGTTAGAATGATATAGAAACAGACTTTTTTCTCGCGAGTAAAATTGAAATGAATCACCGTAGATTACACGAACTTTGCTAGCTGCTTCCAATTAATTGATATGTCTAAAAAAGTGTAGCTCATTATTGAAGTTGTTTTTACCAAACGTCGAAGTGATATTTTTATCAATACAATACCGAGCAAAGATTAGAAAAGAATTTGTGATTGAAGAAAGTCTGCCCTACGTTTTCAATTCTTATATTTCAGGTGGACATTTTGTAGGACACTGCAAGTCGCAATATCTAAACTCCGAGATATTACCTTGCCTGGGAAGGGAGCGTCCATCGCTGGTTCCCAATCTCAGCGTTTTGGTGATTCTTACGTACCCGACGGCAAAAGCTGCAAATAACGTAAAGTGGCATCAACAATGGTTATGTTGTAGATGCACTCTTCTGCGTGTAGTTTTCTATCCAATATTTAATCTTCGAAACAGGCGGAAATATTATTATGTAATATGTAAGATTAGGTGCCATTGAAAACTTTACCATATGATACTTTACCATATACTTTACCGAACTTTACCACATGATCATTTTATAATAATAGTGACTTTATTTATGTGGCGAGACTCGGGCCATCAGGCCCGCTCTTCCGCCTGACCACATGATACATAAATTTATAGATAAAAACTGAGCAGTATTCAGAGACACATTTAGTAAATAAAATAAAATACAACATACAGATGTCTTGCCCCTGGGCTCACAAAACCGAAAGAAAACAACCTTCCAGAATTTGCTTTAAATGGCTGGGAAGAACCAGGGAAAACAAAGGAAGTGTGCATGCTCTTCAACATGAAGCAACAAAAATAATATATTTAAAATATTAAAAAAAAAACAACATTACTCACACAGGAAAACTTTAAAGGTGTGTCCGAAAATAAATTATGAAAGATATTAATTTAACGATACGCATCAAATGTTAACAAATAATCTCAAAATATATTAAAGAATCATAAAAAAATCAACATCAGAATGCACACAACCACCCGGTCAGGACGACAGCTTAGGGTTGATTTTTGTTTTAATTTTGTATTTAGCGCACTTAGCGGAGTACTGAACAAAGAGTAAATCTTGGTTTGAAATACCTGGAACAGGAACTGGACCACAAGGAAATACTTTAGAAATATCTGAGACAATCAAGTGATCAGTCCACGATTCCGTTTTAGATGATCTATGAGTAGGATTGAATTTTAATATTTGCAAATTATATGAACTGAAAGTATGAATGAAATTATAGGCATATTTTGTGATGGGATTTTTTAAGTCACAATTAAAATCGCCCATTATAATAATATCTTGACACTTATCTGTGAGGTCTGAAAGTGATTTCTTTAATTTTGTCAACATTACCGTATTTGGAGGCCAATATACAACCGCGACAAGTAATTGTCTTCCTCCGATTACCATATCAACAAACATATATTCCAAGCTAGGTGAGTTAGTAGATGTTCTGATTATTTCACAATTAAAATCACGCACAAACATAGCAACACCCCCACTGAATTTCTCTTTCAAATTAACTTTTATTATATTTCTATCATTTCATAGGAGTTAATATTTTGGGATCGACACAAGATCAGACGATGCAGTAGGTTTCAACCAAGTTTCCCTAATTAATATGTGTGAGCTAGCTTCAGAGAGAATATGACAGATTTCTGAGTGATGTCTCTTTTGAGATTGCGTCATGATGTGAAAGCCACACGGAAAGCCACAATGAAAGTGCAAAATAGACGCTGTGAGATCTAGGAGTGTAGCAGAGCTACTATGGGTAGGTAGCAAGCTTAACGCCGGACTGGAGCCGATGCCACAGACTGGTTTGTCTAGGGGCGCGGTTTCCGGTAAGACCATCTACAAGTTCCAAATTTCTTACATAGTATTTTAAAGTGTGTTTCATCATAAGCAGAAATAAATTAAATATAATACATTAAAGGGAAACGTTAATAATAAATAATAATCTAAGTATAAGTGACACTTCTGATAACAAATTTTAAGGTTACGCGCCATTAACAGGAAGCGAGTCAATGTCACTCATTTTGGTGATTAATATTTTACTGATACTGCTGCTGCTGCTTTTGCTAGTGTTGCTGGTACACTTACGGCTGCTGCTTGTGGTGCTACTGTTGTTAATGCTACTGCTATTGCTATTGTTATAGCTACTGCCATTGCTATAGCTACTACTCTGGATGTTATTGCTAATGCTGCAATTCCATTGCTACTATTCCTGCTTTGGCTATCGATACTGCTGCTACAACTGCTTCCTCAGCACAAGCTTCTGTCCTACTGCTACTACTACTACTACTACTACTACTACTACTGCTACTACTACTGCTACTACTACTGCTCCTGCTCCTGCTCCTGCTCCTGCTCCTGCTCCTGCTCCTGCTCCTGCTTCTGCTCCTGCTCCTGCTGCTGCTGCTGCTGCTGCTGCTGCTGGTGCTGGTGCTGGTGCTGGTGCTGGTGCTGGTGCTGGTGCTGGTGCTGGTGCTGGTGCTGGTGCTGGTGCTGGTGCTGCGGCTGCCGCTGCCGCTGCCGCTGCCGCTGCCGCTGTCGCTGTCGCTGCCGCTGCCGCTGGTGCTGGTGCTGGTGCTGGTGCTGGTGCTGGTGCTGGTGCTGGTGCTGGTGCTTGTGCTTGTGCTTGTGCTTGTGCTTGTGCTTGTGCTTGTGCTGGTGCTGGTGCTGGTGCTGGTGCTGGTGCTGGTGCTGGTGCTGGTGCTGGTGCTGGTGCTGGTGCTGGTGCTGGTGCTGGTGCTGGTGCTGGTGCTGGTGCTGGTGCTGGTGCTGGTGCTGGTGCTGGTGCTGGTGCTGGTGCTGGTGCTGCTGCTGCTGCTAGTGCTGGTGCTGCTGCTAGTGCTGGTGCTGCTGCTAGTGCTGGTGCTGCTGCTAGTGCTGGTGCTGCTGCTAGTGCTGGTGCTGCTGCTAGTGCTGGTGCTGCTGCTAGTGCTAGTGCTGCTGCTAGTGCTACTGCTACTACTACTACTACTACTACTACTACTGCTATTATAACTACTACTACTTGTACTATTACTGGTACTACTTTTGAAACCAACGAAATTGACGGCCTCCAGTTTAAGGTATATACTCACTATAGTCTCAGTTTAACTAAGGAAGTTTTCAGTCACGACGACTCTGCGGGAGAAAATGGAAAGGGAGGTATAATCTTTCTTCAGGGCACAAGGTGTTATTAATCAAGCGGATCAAATGGAAAGAAAATGGAAAAGAATCTCCTCTTCCGCCCTGATCCTTACTTTTGTCCATCCTTTCCTTCCGGAACGAATCTGCTGCGGGTTTTTTAATCTTTGGTTGCGCCATTACGTGCCAAACCCTCAGCGTTGTTGCAAATGCCACAAGGTTCAGCACTGCATGTCACTCCTTTTGGGCCAAATTTGGTGAAAGATCGCACGAGCAAACATCCTGCTTCTGACCACCGCATTGCGTTTATTGCGAGGGTGATCATACAGAAAATTCGAACCAGCGCCCAGTGTTCGAGGAGAGGGAAATTCAAAAAATGAGGGTGAACCCATTATTGCCCATTGCCCCATTATTGGGGCTGTCGATGGAAGTATTTAAATTTTGGTTGTGAACAGTAGTTTCTGAGAGCTTTCATTTTTAAATTTAAGAGTTGGCATTGTTGACTAGTCCAACGGCATGTTTCCTTTGATGGCCGTTTCACTGACGAGATTTAGCGTTGAGTTTCTGTAGAATTTTCTATCATTATGTCGCGCTCTGAGAGGTACTTTATTTCTGTATTCTATTGGGTATTTTATTGAATCTTACGTAAATCAATATTATTTTAAAAGATGCTTTTAAAGATTGTTAACCTTATTTTTACGATATATCCATATTTTGTATGTTAAGAATTTAATATAGATGCCCTATTAATGGGGCTATGGGCACGAATGGGGAGGGTATCATTATGGTGTTATTTTCTGCATTTAGGTTGACTGTTAATGAAATTGCGAGCTTGTTAGAAGCAGATGAGCAGTTAATAGAAGCTGCTATATACATTTAATCTCCTGAAAATGCTGATCAAAGCGAAGGTGATACTGACGATTCCTTCTGGTGACATAAATCATCTCTCTGGAAATCATCTGAGAGGAACCGCCACATGCACTGCCAAAAGAATAAATGATGAAGGAATAACTAAAGAAAGAGCTGGCCATGCAGATCCAGGTCAAGAAATGGATTTAGAAAGTTTCGAAAGTATTTGTGATCGTTCAGATAATCCAAAACGCGGTCGGTCTTCAGATGAATTCAATTTGAGGAAAACATATCCCTCGTCATTACGAGCGTGTCTGGGAACGTCTCACTTATTCAGAGAATAATTCGCTTGAGAGATTTTTGAACAATATATCGATGTTGAAGTTATGACCTTTGTTACAAATTCTACCCATAACTATACAAAAAGAAAATGGAAACAAAAATTTCAATGTTACTGAAAATGAGATTCGTGTGTTTCTTGCAATTCTTCTTTTCAGTGAATACTGTGTGGTACTGCGAAGAAGAATGTACTGGGAAACTGCAACTGATAGTCACAATATTTCGGTTTCGAAAGCAATGTCTCGTAATATATTTGAGGAGATCCTACGTTATTTTCATGTGTCAGATAACGGAAACGTTGACAAAAAAGACACATTTTGTAAAGTAAGACCTCTTTGATCCATGTTAAATGAACGCTGGATAGCTTTCTTCTCTCGAGAAGAATATCAAAGTATTGACTAGTCCATGTTGCCATATTATGGTAGGCACAACACTAAACAACATATCCAAGGAAAATCGATAAGATTCGGAAACAAAGTTTTGGTGTTTGTGTACTCGCCTAGGCTACATATTTCAAGGAGAGCCTTATCAGGGAGCCTGGACTGGCAATCAGATTCCGGAACTGGGAGTAGGAGAGTCAGTAGTGATCAGAATTGCCTCAGGGAAAGACATGCCATCTTTTTATGGATAATTTTTTTACGTCTTTCCAGCTTTCTAGACGGCTTAAGGAAATTGGTTATGATGCTACTGGGACAATTCGTACAAACCGCACTTGTAAAGCACCTCTTATTATGCGTGATCAATTGAAAAATATGCCTCGAAGAAGTTATGATCAATTAACCGATATGAATTCTGGTATCACTCTTGTAAGGTATCACGACAATTCTGTCGTTACCGTTGCGTGAACATGTGGCGGGATTCAACCACTCTGTCAAGAAAAAAGGTGAAGTGCAACTGAAAAGAAAAAGATCATGATCCAACAACCATCATGCATTGAAAAGAACAAGTCGTATATAGGCGGAGTTGATCGTATGGACCAAAGTATTGCTGCCTACAGAATTCATATTCGGAATAAAAAATGGTACTGAGCTCTGATTAACTTCTTATTGAACGTCACAGTTAACAACGCATGGCAAGTGTACAGAATGTCGCCTTAAGAGAAGGGAAATGATATTGATTTACTTGCATTTACTCGACAGATCGTGCAGACATACCTTGCAAAATACACTGAAATTCGTCCTCGGCAAGTGAGAACTCCACAGTCATGCAAGAAGAGGGTGCCAATTGATGTGCGTTTGGATGGATTAAACCATTATCTTATTAAAATGAAACGCAGATACGGTGCGCAAATAGTCGCAAACATATATTTAAAAAATGCATGAAGTGTAATGTTGGATGTCATGTGAATTGCTTCCAAAAGTTTCACACAGAGTAGTCCATTAGTTTATTTTTTTCTTCTTAAAATATATTTTATTGTTCTTTCTCTAATTCTATATTATAAAACTTTTCATTTGAATAACATTTATCCTGCATTTTGTATTTGCTTTCACAAACTAAAAATACCCTTCCCGTCCATGTCCATTGCCCCATTAATGGGGCACCAAAATTCTGAAAAATGAATAACGTAACTTTTCCAAATTTATATGTAATATCATTTTTGGAGCAATAATACTTACATATTAAAATAGTAAAGAAAAATGTCAAGAAAAAACTTGGCCATTAATGGGTTGAAAAGGTTTTGTTTCGGGGAGCAAGTAGGAGCTACCAAGTAAAATACTCACTGCATATGTCGCGAACCTTTTCTTGTGTACTAATTCAGCCCAAAGAGGCACCGAACAACCAAACGAACTTTAAAACTCCTTTAAAGAGTAACGCTGAGTGCCAGGTTCCATTCTTAGTCCTACTCAAGATGGAAAGACATGGGTGGTGAGCTATTGAGCATGTATCCAATATCATCCAATAAGTTTCAGGCACCAGTTTGCGTCCCAATATAATCATAAAGTTTGAATGCAGCCAAATACCAAAATTATCACCTGATTACAAGTCATTGAAACAGATATCTGAACAATTCTTTTTAAATATTCCATCTTTTATTTCAATTACACCTTCATCGTGCTATTTTTGGTTGGTCACCGTTGCCACTAGTCGTTTTATGTCAATTTCATAATGTTTTTCAACACTTCTATCTCTCCATGAAACATGGCGGCCACCGTCTGGTCTGGCGTCTCAAAAGAAGACTCCATGTTGTGATCATGTGGTTCGTGATGCAAACTGGTGCTGCGCTTAACGAGCAGAAATAGGTGCGTCGAACTATCTCACTCGTGTATTTACATCATGGGTCTACCTATTGAAACATTACAACATTACCGTCAAGGGCTAAAATCATTATACCGTTGAAATATAAAAAACAAAAAAGATATCACACGAAAAACTTGACCGAGTCGTCTCCGGAAGCTTCTAGACAAGTAGCTTCCAGATAAGTAGACCACAGATAAGGCCCGACCATTCGCACAAAATGGTCGAAGTCAGCCACGTGTGTTCCCTGATCTTCCCAGCAGTAGCTACGAGAATTCCGCTGCAGGGGAAGCTTCCAGCGGCGCCGACCTCCCGGCGTCCTGGACGCACATCGGAGGCGAACGAAGAAAAGGGCTCATGAAACTTAAAACTCAACTTAAACTATTTCTGCCAGTGATTATCATAAATGCCGTGTGTTAGATTTTGATAATGTAAATAGAATCCTGGAAAGGAACATAATGGAAAGAAGGGGGTATCCAATACACTTGATAGAGGTGGTAAAAGGCCTATACGAGCATTAAACTGGTCATAAATGGAAAGTTGATAGAGGAGATTCCCACCAACAGAGGTGTAGGACGGGGCTGTTGCATATCGCCGACACTTTTTAATATATTCGTGGGCGACATGTTTTAAACATCGAAAATTAATGTAGATCCGGGGATCTATTAAAAAATTAAACTCCATTTTATGTGCAGATGATAGTGATAATACAGATTACTGAAGACAAAATGCAGAGGACATGATGTAGATTAAACCAAACTGCAATAAAATATGGTTTTAAAATATCTACAGAAAAACTAAAAGTATAGCATATAAAGGAAAATAACCATTTAGAAAAGAGAAAGTGATAGATGGAAAAATTATTGAACAAGTAAAATATTTTAAATAACTAGGTTGCGACATCTCGTTCGAAAGAAATAGAGATTTACTAAAGAAATTTTAAGAAATGAAAGACTAAATTTTAAAATATCTATGACACAATACACAGACATCTAAAAATAAAACGAGGAAATCAACAATAAAATTCAACACTGGCTGTGCCCAAGTTAATTTATGTAGATTACGCAAGAGGACGTCAAAAAAAAAAGAGTGAAATCCAGGCTGCAGAAATGAAATTTTGAGAAGCCCTCTAGGTTTTAACATTTAAGATAAAAAGTAAAATACGTAAATAAATAAACTTGGGGTCGAACCACTGCTGGAGTAACTGGGAAAAAATCCGATTAGATGGTATGGAAAACTAAGAAGATTGCTCGATAACAGACTTCCAGCACTCGCAGTGGATTACAGATGCAGATTAACAAAAGACGCAGGAAGGCTCAGAAGTGGACACCGGAACAGGTTTTAGAACCTAACCATTGAATTGCAGAACAAGAAGACGATAATGATGATGATGATGATTTATAGATAAACCTTCACCGACAATGAAGTATTATTAATGCGTTACGTTCTTTAAGAACCCTACATAAATCTATTATATATATTGTGACCATCCGTTTTGCCGAGGTCTCGGAAAACGGAGCACATCAATATTCAAGAATAAGATAAGCTGTTTGAACGCGCGCCAACGCGCATGAATACAATCCGAAAATAGAAACTACGAACTATATCCGTAAGGGAGCGTCTCGGTAGAGTATGCGACACCGAGAGTCGGGAGAAAGAAAGCTTTCTTTTCTGAAGTAACAGCTGGAGAGTGAGGACCTACCGATCACGAGAAGGCGGCACCTCGTACTGCTACGGACTTCAGGACTGCATCTACGATAAAAACTCTTCAAGACATTCGAGGAGGTAATTATCATATTACAATGCATTAAAACAATTCATCAGGAAAAGGATGAAAGTATAAGTGACGCATTTAAAATCTTTGTAAGAGAGAGGAGTGTGAATAGCATGAAACTAACGAGGCCATTCATTTCTTTTCTTTGCAGTTTTTTATTTTTATATTTATTCTTCTTATACAATAGACTCAGTTGTCGTATTGTAGATTCTTTTAAATATGGAATTAAAAGCTAGTTACATTCTATAAAAGAATACGAAAAGAGTATCAACGGAAAACGAGACGGAGGCCACATCGTGAGTTGAACAACGGTACTGGAAAGGGGCGACCGTCGGTTCTGCAGAGGGGCGGCTTTGCTCCCGACCGAGCTGCAAGGACAAGGACATCGAGCGATTGGAAGAGTCGACGCCGCAGATTTCTCTACGCCGTGAGAAGACACAGTAAGGTCGTGCCAACTTGAACAATTTGTAGATATTAGAAGGAATAATTTGTTTCGGAAAGAAAGTATTAGTACAGGTTCTTTATACCGATATTCTGTGAAAAATAGAATCAATCTTTTCTTTCAAGAAAAACTTAGCTAATTGTAAAGTTGCAACTAGGAAATTTACGACTGGAATGATTAGGCAAAGTTTTAAGTATTCTTTGAAATTGATTTAAATGAGAGAAAGGAAACAGTGTAGTTAATTATTAAGAGTGTAAGTTGTTTTCTTTTTTTCAGCAAGACAAAATTCTTGTATATGTAAAGTGTTTTATGTTCATTTACTGTAACAGCAATTTAATTAGAATATACTTAAGTAAGTGGAAAGTGATTCGACTTGAGTTTCTGTGTAAGTGCATTCAATCCACAACGGCCCACATGACCCTGATCCCCGCTATTCTAATTGTATTTTTTTATTTTGCGCCCACCTTGAAAACCCATTCTGAGCTAGCCGGCGGAGGGGTGGGTCGCAACTGGCGCCCATAAGCGGGGCTCGATTATTGGATGCATTTACCAAAACTCGATTTGAGAAAAACTGAGACCAAAATTTGGTGGAACCAAAATTTCTAGTACAATTGAATCACAATTCACTAAGATTGCTGAACAGGTTACAGAGAACAAAAAAGGTGTTGTGTAAAAGTGTGTTTTTTCTGGAGTGTTTTTCAAAAAGGGTATTATATGAAAGTGTTATCTGTTCGAGATAGTGTTTGGTATTTGTGTGTGTAATAATTTGTAAAAAGTGTATTGTGTCTGGGAAAGAGGATTGATTGATTCTAGGCAGTTAATACAGTCAAAATGGCAGATAAATATAACGCGGCTAGGAATTTAACTACCGTTGAAGGATCGTCTGGGGATTCAGATAGCGATAGGGAAGTGGGAGGACAAGCTCCAAGTACCATGATCGCGAAAGAAACGGTAGAAGTAGAACAAGGAACGTCAGGAGAAACTAGCATGACCTCGCCGACGGAATCACAGCAAACGCCAACACGAGATCCGGATGAGGAACAACGAAACCTCGACAGGGCAAATTTAATGATGCAACGATTAATAGGACAATTCATGCAGCAATTAGATACGAGGTTAGGAATGCAGAATGAAAAGACAGAGGAAAATATAAAGAAATTAGGGACTAACTTAGAAACAAAATTAGAAGAAAATAACTCGGCAATAAATGCATTAGAAACTAAATTAGAGGAGAACAAGAATGCCTTAGAAACAAAATTAGAAGAAAATAATAGGAAGTTAGAAGAGAATTTAAAAATACAATTCACTGAATTAGCAGAACAGTGGAAGGTCGAATTTAAGAATGAGATTCAACAAGAATTAGGGCAGGAACACGAGAAGTTAGAAGAAAAATTCACGGAACTGGGTCATGAATTAGAAGAGAAGATTGATCAAGTTACGAAAGGATTTGAAAATAGGATCGAAATGCAATCAGATCTTATAACCACCGTGTCCGACAGGCAGACTGAGATAGAACAAGGTGTAGAGAAGTTTCAAAAATTAGTTACTGAACAAGTTAAGGTTCAAGCTAGTAAATTAGATAGTGGAATAAAAGCTCTTTCGGAACAAGATGTGGTTCTACAACACCAAATTACAGCATGTACGAATGACGTTGTAGAATTGAAAAATCAAATTGAAAATTTACCATCGAGTGGAGGAAGCGTTCCGCACACGTATTTTTCATTACCGTGTACTCCTAAATTTAGTGCAGCGGGAGATGAAAATCCATGCGTATTTATGAGGCAGGTGGATAATTTCTTTTCTTTAAATTATGTTCCGGACAATAAGAAAACTCACATAGTCTATCAGATGATGCAGGGTAATGCACGAATATGGGCAGATAGTTTAGGAGAATTACCAAAAACTATGACAGAATTTAAAGAAAAATTTTACTCAAGATACTGGAACAATGAAACTCAAATTAATTTCAAAGTTAATGTAATGTATGGTACGTGGAAGAAAGGTACGATGTCCATGCAAGAATATGCAGAGGAGAAGTTAGCTTGTTTCAAATTATGTACTCCGACGATCCCGGATGACGAAATTGTCTGTTTGTTAACACGTCATTTTCCGTCAGCTACACAAAATTTGCTTAAGAATCTCTTGCCAATGTCCACGGAAAAGTTAATAACGCAGCTGGGATTGTATGATGCGACTTTCGTGTACAATGAGAGGTTACAGAGAGCAAGGGCAAATGTTAGTGGGCCGGTAGAAAGCCAAGACAGCAGGCAGCAGCAACATTATGTAAGCAAATCAGAGAAAAGAGGAACTTACAAATCGAAACAGCACGTAGAAGAACAGACCTATGCTAGACAAGATAGGACGCCGTCTAAAGATAGGAATAGAAAAAATTCTATTGATAGAGGAGTTTTCCAAAACAGAAATACTGAACCCAGTACATCTCGCGGACATGAGTCGGAAAATTAGAAAGGTTTGTTTCGACACGCTATCTCGCCGCAAACCAAATAGAACAATCTAGTGAAGAAAAGGTGGCAATATTATCGACCGAATTAATCACTGCAAATTCGTTCGAGTGTGCAGAGAAACGATAATCTCAATGAATATCAGAAAAAAAAGTTAACTGAAGTATTACTTAGGAATCAAAAGGTGTTTTGCAAAAACAAGAATCCAGTAAAAGATTTTCAATTCGAAATAGAATTAACAGATAAAACACCATTCACGGGTTACCAATATGTCATTCCAGAAAAACATAAGGAAGAGGTGGATAAGCTCATTGCTACCATGGTCAAAGATGATATCATCATGAAGTCCAAAACCTCTTATCTAAATCCGATAGTGCTCGTAGAAAAGAGTAATGGGAAGATAAGGTTGTGTTTAGATGCAAGACGATTGAATCAAGTTACCCTACCGTACAGAGACAGACCGTTGCGTGTAGAGGATTTAACTAATCAATTATCCGGCATCAAGTGGTTGAGTTCAACCGACTTCACTGCATCTTACTGGCAAATAGCGATAGCACCTGAATGTAGACAATATACAGGATTTATTCACCGGGGAATTTCGTATGTTTTCAAAAGAATGCCATTTGGACTCAAGAACAGTGCATCTGCTCTTGTGCAATGTTTAGACAATATCATTGACAGAGAGATGTCTAGCGATGCTTTTATCTATATTGATGACGTGCTCGTGTATTCGAAGACATTTGAAGAACACATGAACAAGCTAGATATTTTGCTGAA
The DNA here is from genome assembly GCA_011170035.1 of Teleogryllus occipitalis. Lineage (NCBI taxonomy): Eukaryota > Metazoa > Arthropoda > Insecta > Orthoptera > Gryllidae > Teleogryllus > Teleogryllus occipitalis. The sequence goes on along the minus strand of BLKR01003772.1, from coordinate 9,553 downwards.
ACGTCTCATTGAAAATAATTTACAGTTGAATTTGGAAAAAAGTAATTTTTGCACTAAACAAGTTAAATTCCTAGGTTATGATTTGACAGTCAACGGAGTCAAAATGAACATGGAGAAGATGCAAGAGATAGATAAAATTGCACCGCCCAAAAACACGAAACAGCTTAAGAGTTTGTTAGGTTGCGTCAATTATTACGCCAGATTTATTCCTAATTTCGCCATGCACACTGCAATATTTCTTCCGTTGCTGCGATAGCACACTAGATGAAAATGGGATTACAATCGGAAAGTAAAATTTCCACAGTTTGCGACCATTTAAAGAATGAAATAAGTGGCAAAATGATGAAACAAACAAATAGATAAAGTAACCGACAAGAATCATGTAAAAAGAAAACAAGAAAGAAGAGGAAGAAAGAAGGAGAAGGAAGAAGAAGAAAGGAGAAGAAGAAGAAGAAGAAGAAGAAGAAGAAGAAGAAGAAGAAGAAGAAGAAGAAGGAAGAAACAAGATAGCTCGACATTCCAGAATCAAGACAGAAGAAAGGAAGAGCATCAAGTTTGGTTAAAAGATTTTTTCGGCATATGAAATCAAATCCCACAAAATCTTTTTTTCCGAAAGAAGGGGTTATGTGACCATCCGTTTTGCCGAGGTCTCGGAAAACGGAGCACATCAATATTCAAGAATAAGATAAGCTGTTTGAACGCGCGCCAACGCGCATGAATACAATCCGAAAATGGAAACTACGAACTATATCCGTAAGAGAGCGTCTCGGTAGAGTATGCGACACCGGTAGTCGGGAGAAAGAAAGCTTTCTTTTCTGAAGTAACAGCTGGAGAGTGAGGACCTACCGATCACGAGAAGGCGGCACCTCGTACTGCTACGGACTTCAGGACTGCATCTACGATAAAAACTCTTCAAGACATTCGAGGAGGTAATTATCATATTACAATGCATTAAAACAATTCATCAGGAAAAGGATGAAAGTATAAGTGACGCATTTAAAATCTTTGTAAGAGAGAGGAGTGTGAATAGCATGAAACTAACGAGGCCATTCATTTCTTTTCTTTGCAGTTTTTTTTATTTTTATATTTATTCTTCTTATACAATAGACTCAGTTGTCGTATTGTAGATTCTTTTAAATATGGAATTAAAAGCTAGTTACATTCTATAAAAGAATACGAAAAGAGTATCAACGGAAAACGAGACGGAGGCCACATCGTGAGTTGAACAACGGTACTGGAAAGGGGCGACCGTGCGGTTCTGCAGAGGGGCGGCTTTGCTCCCGACCGAGCTGCAAGGACAAGGACATCGAGCGATTGGAAGAGTCGACGCCGCAGATTTCTCTACGCCGTGAGAAGACACAGTAAGGTCGAGCCAACTTGAACAATTTGTAGATATTAGAAGGAATAATTTGTTTCGGAAAGAAAGTATTAGTACAGGTTCTTTATACCGATATTCTGTGAAAAATAGAATCAATCTTTTCTTTCAAGAAAAACGTAGCTAATTGTAAAGTTGCAACTAGGAAATTTACGACTGGAATGATTAGGCAAAGTTTTAAGTATTCTTTGAAATTGATTTAAATGAGAGAAAGGAAACAGTGTAGTTAATTATTAAGAGTGTAAGTTGTTTTCTTTTTTTTCAGCAAGACAAAATTCTTGTATATGTAAAGTGTTTTATGTTCATTTACTGTAACAGCAATTTAATTAGAATATACTTAAGTAAGTGGAAAGTGATTCGACTTGAGTTTCTGTGTAAGTGCATTCAATCCACAACGGCCCACATGACCCTGATCCCCGCTATTCTAATTGTATTTTTTTATTTTGCGCCCACCTTGAAAACCCATTCTGAGCTAGCCGGCGGAGGGGTGGGTCGCAATATATATATATATATATATATATATATATATATATATATATATATATATATATATATATAGCTTTTCATTATATCTTCATAATGAAAAGCTTTTACTATATTCACGAATGTTACGTTTGTTTCACAGCTGTATTCCCATCTTTCTTCTATTATTATTTTTGATGTGAAATGTCATTTGCAGTGGATCTTCCTTCTCGTGTTCTTCTGATATAAGTTGAAGCTTGTCGTTGGTGGCGGAGCTTTATCTCCAGGACCCCGAAAGCTAAGTCGGCGGAAACATGACTACTGGTAGGACCTCCCTTGCCGGGCAGGTCGAAGGGTGGGGATCTTACTAAGAAGTACTCCATAAGAGGACTTCAACGGCGGTTTCAAGAAAAGAGGTAGAAGAGAAACTCTAGAAGGAGATAGATCTCGGCGCCGTGAAGAAGGCAGTCCTCTAGGACAAAGAAAGTCGGAAATAACCTCCCCCTCCAGGGGACAGAGGTGCGGAGAGAACTAGTAACCCACCCACATAAAAATGTTTACTAGCAGTGTCCAGAATAATGGTCTCGGAATGAAAACATGTAGAATTCAGAGGTATTTTATCTCCTTTAACGAATACTCAAACCGGTCCTTTATTTACCTAATTCTTTGAATTCAGTTTTTAAAGTTTCGACACAAAAGAATTGGGACAAATTTTTATATTCCTATCGTTTTCCTTCACGAAATTTTTTATATTGATTGTGATGTCAATATTCAATACTTTTATCATTATGATCTTTGTACCTGTCCAACTCTGGCACTGACAGCATGATCACAAAATCCACTTAGACAGGCTTTCTACAATCGATTCCACCCTTGCAAAGCCACGCAATGCTGGGTACTATCTTGCATGTGAAACTTATCCTCCATTTCACGCTATAATATCTCAGCTTCTTTTACACGTTTAATTATGGGCAAAGGAATTACAGGACAATATCCATATAATAATACAATAATTTATTAATATGTTAATAAGATAGTCTTAGATAATAGCAGCCATTGTCATCTCCCACCTTCTTTTGTACCACTTCCAAAAGCGTGTAGTTCCAAAACAATTTTGATAAACCCTAACAAACCCTTGACAACTGACATGGTAAATCCAACCTGTAGTGATCCATATTACAAATAATATATAAGCAAATACCCGATTAGCAAAACACCTAGCCTTTGTCTTTAACTTTGAAGAGAAAGTAAACAACAAAATGTCCTCCGCAATTCAGAACTCCCTGAAGTTTACTGGCAAAGTCATGAAGAATATGTGGTCAAACCAATGGAATAATCTCAAAACAAGCACAACTTATAAGAAAAGAGGTGAATTTTTTGTCCTCAAAACACATGCAAACCTCTCACGTCTTAAACAAATAATTCTTTTCTCGCATCAGATCAGGCCATACCAATTTTTCCCATAGCCATATACTGGAGAAACATCCTAACCCGGCATCTATTGCAATTGCTCACTGAACATCAATCACATCCTCCAGGAATGTCTTCAATACAATTCCATCAGACCTCCATTTTTTGATACGGAAAGTTTTAGTTATATTCTAAGTAATAATACATATATGGTCATTATTCAACTGCATTAGAATAATGTTATCTCCTACTCCTACCTACAATTTTATCACCAATTATGATTAGACTTCGCAATCCATTTACCATATCAGAAAAGCTTCACTTAAATCGGGTCAAGAAGTGCTAATATTTTTAAAATATCTATTAAGCTTATAAACTTTTCAAGTATAAGACAGGCATTCTTTCTGATCTGTAATTTTCCTTTCGACTCAGTTTGAAACTATCGATTGTTTTGGAGACGTTTCGTCTTTCGACCGTTATCTCATTTTAAATTGTTTGCCCCTCTGGCTTGTGAGTAGATTACTCTAAGAGATGATCATCCCGCGCTGTGTACTCTTGTGCTGTGTTCTTGTGTTGTCGCTGTACTCTTGCGCTGTGATCATGCCGCGCTGCGGCGGCGATGGTGTAATGCGGCGGCGATGGTGAAATGTTTAGCGTGTCGTACTGTTATACCCAAGTTTGCGGGTTCGAACCCGATCGAAGCCGTGGATTTTTAAGGGCGAAAAAATCCTTCGTACGCCTTCCTTCGGAGGGGAAGTAAAGCCGGCTGTCCCATGTTAGTAGTTTTACTGCATGTAAAAGATCCTCAAGCCCAAATGAAGCCTCTGAGCTAAATTCATCAGTCTGTTTCGTCGCCCTCGTAATACCATCTTTCCCTCCTAGTTGGCGAAAGAAGAGTAGCGAAATTTGCCTGGTCAGACGGAAGAGCAGGCCTCATGGCCTGAGTCTCGTCACGTAAAATATGGCACATTCAATACTCTTTGCAGTTGTATTTTTATTTATATCAGTTTCAGCGAATTCCCTGAATAGTTCTAATGAAGAAGGGTTGTCGCATGGAGTAGAATCAGTTTTGCTGTGCGTGGGTGCTACGGGTGTTGGTGCAGTGGTGCTTCGCGGGAAAGACGGCGAAGTGCAAGAGGCATTGACGAGAGCGCTACACTCCGCCTCTATCGCCTCTGTCACTCTCGCGGATCAACCCCCCTCTGCTGTAGCAAATTTCCCCTCCAGAAGACAGTGTACGCTCAACATTGCCACGTTTCAATACATAGTAAACGACGTGGAAGATAGTTTGGAGTTCTCATCGTCAGAAGATCATTCCGATACCCAGAAGCGTGTGCTAATATTTTCATCTCAAAATCATAATGGAGAAAGAAACGCAAATTTTACTTCAGATATTTTAGATTTGTGTTTAACAAAACCAAGAATTATTCGTCTCTCTAAATCCTTAACAAATGGTTCAATGTGTATTGGCGAAGTTGAATGTTTTAAGAATTCTATGAACAATGCATTACAGAACAAGTTTCCATTGAGATACAAGATTTTGATTACGATATCAGAGGACAGGAGATCTGATCCCTTACATTCCAGAAAGGAGCGGATTATAAGCACCAAAGACTCTATAAATTTTACACATTGTTCTCATGAATTTCCATTTTCTTTTTATCGGATAAATAGACATAACGAAAAGGTATACGATGGAGAAGACTTGAAAATGATGAAGTTATTTGAGAAATATCATAATTTAAAATATATTGATATTTCACCAAACAATAGTACATCAACTTCTACCATTAGTTGTTTAAAAGAAGGAGCAGCTGACGTGGCGTTTAATTGTTATTACATTTCTTATGAAAGATACAAATATCTAGATTTCACAGCATCACTTGGTACTAATCAACTGTGTATAGCAGTACGCAATGCTCCTGTGATTCCATTTAGTCTAGTACTGCTTCTCCCATATCAGTGTGAGGTTTGGGTAGCAATATTCATTTCATTGGTCTTTGTCTCCCTGACATGGCATGTGTTACATTTGTTTTCTATACCTCAAATGAATTGGCGATTACTGTTTTGGTTAAATGATCCTAGAAAAGTGGGTCGTTCTATTTTTGATACATTTGAAATGACAGTACTTGGAACTTGTCAACGTCACGCAAAAACCATGCCCCAAAGAGTTATTATCATTGCGATGCTATTTTTCTCAACTGTAATTACAAACGCCTACACCGGTCAGCTCCTTGGATTCTTCACAAAAGCGCCACGCTATATCAATCCGCAAACCCTCCATGAAGCCAATAATGTTATTAGACGCTTATTTTCATACTCTGATATTACACACATCACGGAATCTTTAGAAGATCACTCTCCGTTGAGGAGTCTCGCAGAAAAAGTAATTCTGGAGAAAATCAGTGAAATATTAATTCGATTGAAATTTATAGCAAATACCGGTCAAGATGCATATCTATTGGCTGATGTGTTTTATGATTTTTACTCTAGAAATACAAATTTTACTATTCACGGTGATGAGTTATTACACTTGATTCCGGAATGTGTTATTTCACCAGGACATGTAGGGTACATAATGAGAAAGAATGTACTGTATTACGAGATATTTAACCTGTTTGTATTGCGTGTATCAGAGGCAGGAATATACAGGCATTGGATTGATTCTGGAAAGACAAAGATGATGATTGACGGAACATTAGCTATGGTGGACAACACAAAACATCCACAGCTACTAAATTTGTCGCAGCTTTCGGGGCCGTTTTTGTTGCTTGCTCTAGGATATAGCTTTGGTTTTGCGGCATTTTTATTGGAAAGCTTTGTTGGTAAGGCACTTGTTAAGACAGGAGGATTGTGTGTGAAAGACTGATATACTTACCAACAAATATTTCTGAAGCTTTACTTGTATTAACAGGAGAATGTTCCGTGCACAGCTATACTTTACCTTTTAAGATTTTACCTCATTTTCATTCTGTGTAACGTGTCGCTTTGCATGTTGATATCATGTATGGTATCATTGTCATATTTGAATTTTTTTTAATAGGAACTACTACGAGATTTCTGCGGCTACCGCTGAATATGTATTTACTGACCCGTATTAATTCGTTTATGTGAAATTTATTTCAATAGATATTGGTAAACTTTTCAACACAATAAGACACTGTACATAGAACTAGTATTTTCTTTTTTTATATTTATTTTATATTTGGAATTTGTGAGGACTTGTAAAATTTCCAGAGATTTTCATGATCAATAAAGCTTGGGTAGTGTGTTTACTTTTTAGGTGTGTCAAGTGTTCCTTTTGTGACTATTTCCCTGAACTCTGTTTCTTAAGAATAATTACTGAAAATAGAATCTACGTAGTATCTTAAAATCAGACTTCAGCCACATCATTTCTCACAATCATTTCATTTCAAATGTAAGTAACCAAATGGATTTTGCGGTCGATTGCGAGACACGGAAAGGATATTAATCCAAATGATTTTCTCGTATATAGCTTCCCACATTAAAATCATTAAGAGCATGAATTCCGATTATATAAATAGTAATTAGCAAGTAACATTTAAACAGCAGAAATATATGAACAACGGATGAGTAGAACAGTTCAATAGAACGAAAAAGTCTGAATTTTTCAATAGTAAAGTATAATATTTGAACACTGCATTTCATAAACTCAGTGTTATTTACCTATTTACCATGTCTTGTTTTTATTACTAGGTTTTGAATACGGGAAGATTGAAGACTCCTACACATTGATCTATGCAGAAACCGTTACAGTCTCCAAATTTACCATCGTATATTCTTTTCAAAATAAGTTACTAATTAAAAATGACATTTGCAAACTAAAATTCAAATAGTATTCAGATTAAAGAAATTGAGCTGAGAGGAGATTACATAAATTTGTTCGTTTTTAGTGAAAAACATAAATGTGTGTAGACACATCATGTCTGTAGCACGCCACCAATTATTATTTGTCATTGTGTTGTCCCTTGCAACAGTACATGTGTCTACAAATATGTGTACGATGCCGCTGGCGCAGCATTTAGTTCCAACAGACGTTATTTCGCCAGCGGTGCAGTGCGTTCATGTAATGGACGTTGGTACTGTGGTAGTGCGATCGCTTGACAGGGGCTATGATTTGATGCAGGATGCACTGATAAGGGCCCTGAACGCCGCCTCCATCGCCCCTGTCGTCCTCACCAATCGCCTTCAAACGCTTGCGGAGGAAGAATCGTTTGTAGCACGGCACACTATGCAAATAACATTTCTAGAACACATCGACCAAATTATACAGATATTGTCTTTGTATCATCTGCAATGTACTATTTACTGTTTCCTTCCATTCACTTAAATTCGCTAAATAACGGTATTCAACACGTATTACATTTTATGCATTGTAATAGAAGTGATCACAATATTTTGAATTTCTGGCCATCGAAAAAAGGAAGAATTGTATTTTTATCATGTGAATTATTTCACAATACTAGGGATGATTTGTACAGAATTAACAAGGTTTATAGTGAGCATATAATACTGGAAAGTAACCACAAATTAATGAACAGTTTTAATGACAATGTTATGCTTTTGATTAAGTGTCAAAATAAGCCAAAGCCTCCAAATCATAATGTAACTGTAAAGCATTGTTACAGAGACTTTTCTCTGTTAAAAAGTTGGTTAAGAAAAGATGGCACTAAGGTGTATGACGGAGATCACAAACTGATGAATCTATTTCGTGATTCATGTAAGTCTCTCTTCATTAATCTAGAAATTCTACCATTACCGTGTCTTTTTATTTACGAATCAGTGGTTTTTGTAAAAAATGACTTGCTTAAGGGCGGGAATATATTTTCAGAAAATGCCGAAGTCTATTACTATAACACTCGACGTAGAAATCATATTCATCAGGTGACAGTATCAACAGCTCATTACAAAAAATTTACATACAATACATGTACATTATTTTACAACACTTTGCCAGATGACATTAAACGATTAAATTCAATAGAAAAGTTTAAATCCCAAGTGAAATCGTTTCTGCTGAACAACTGTTTCTATACAATTAGAGACTATACTGAGCATCACAAGAAAAGTAACATTAATTTTAACAATGATACATAATGCATTAATTACCATTTGGACTGTATAAATGAGTATAAACAACCTGTAACAACTATTGTAACACAGCTTCCGGGTCAATGACCCCCATCTCGATCAGGCTTTTCGTCCAGTTTCCCTGATTCATTGAGCAAATGCTGAAATGGCCCCTTCTTTTGCTTCTGGACATAAATGTAACTTCATTTTCTGTGCACGTCTTCTAGAATTCAGTGGGAAATACAATTATTCAAATTATCGTTTCCATGTTGTCGCGGCAGGAAGTAATAAGAGCCAAAATTTATTGCTTATTTATCCTTGAAAATAGATTTTATTACATGGGAGTTTTTTTGTTTTTTTTCTCCCTTTCAAAATTCAAAATTTAAGTAGTATATGACTTAGTGTAGGGATCACAGAATTTTGAAAATGTGCACACAATTCACTTTTCCCCATAGCACGTCATACGCAGTTTTTAACTGTTTTTTTGACGTAAAATAAATAAATAAATATTTAAATCTTTACATAAGTTGGAATTGATTGATCCGTCACTGGATACTGCTGATTTATTGTCGTGCATTACCAAAGGTTCTGCTGACACTGCTTTTAGCGGTTACTATTATTCATCATCACGGTACAAATATGTAGATTTCACAGCGCCGGTAATCGAGTATCCTGTGAGCATAATCATTCAAAAACCTGCACCCATTTCATTCGGCGTGGTTCTTCTCCAGCCTTACCACAACGGCGTGTGGTGGGCCATCGCGAGTTCACTGATAGCTGCAACTTTGGCATGGTACGTGACACACAGATCACCAGTGACGTCACACACATATTCAGAAGACCTCCTCCACGCCTCATTAAATGTTATTGAAGCGGCTATATGGGGGACATCCAGTCGATCTTGCAAAACGTTGCCCCAACGGCTTGTATTTATATCGATGTTGTTTTTCTCATTAGTGTTGTGCAATGATATACCGGTCAGATACTTGACTTTCTTACTTTACCACGTAATTCTGATAACGTACGTACTATCAAAGAAGCAGATGGCATAATCACCCAGCTATTTACATTTTCTGACCTTCGAGAATCGTTAGAATCTCTTGACGCTACCCCGGAAGTTCGCAGCATTGCCAGGAAATTACAAACTGTACATCTCTCTGTGGTAATGAATGGATTGCAAGGAAGTTTTACCAAAAATGGTATAGGATATCTCTT